>JAOXJP010231154.1:0-10674 GCA_025762735.1 Platanus orientalis | reverse complement strand
CTACAAAATTTTACTAGTTTTAAAAAACATAGAAAACTATATATTTAAATTCGAAGGATTGTTTATTTTAAAAAATACTAGCGAGTGAACCCGTGCGAGCCCGAGCATCACATAAAAAAATCAAAATAAAATAAATAATAGGTAATTGTTAAAAAATGCAATAAAAAAACTAATTAAACAACTGTATAAATTTTTAATCAATTAATGTCTATTAAAAATGAGAGATATTAGAGAAATGGTTTGCTAAGAGTGATTTAGAAAGAGATTAGTACGTTTGAATTATAGAGATTATAGGATTTTTTGTCCAAATAAAAAAAAGCAGAAAACGAAATCAAGAAAGAAAGGGAAGTGCATACCTGTTGGTTTTCGCTAATAAATAAGTCTTTAATTTTTTTTGGTTCAATGGAATAATATAGTCTAAATAGGGATGGAGAGGAGATGGGGACAACGTTGTGTGGAAGAAAAGAGGGTTTATATGTATAAGGTAATTTAAATTGAATTTTAAAAAAGAAACAAAGTAAATGACATGACTATCCTTAAAGAAGGGACAAAATACCTATTATTGTTTCAATTAGGAAATGTTACATAAGAGATGTGTCTTTAAACAAAGAATAGAATGAAAATTTAAGAGATATTGAGAGTTTTAAAGAGTTACGTTGGAAAGGTTGAAGTGGGATTTAAAAAATTCTAGATAAACTAATTTCGTTATGAAACTACTTGAAATAAAGAGCAAAATGGGGTCCACATGGCCTTTTAAAATGAAAGGAAGAAATGAATACTAAACGTAGAGGGGGCTACCCCCTTTGCTTTAGTGTAATCGAAAGATTGATTTCACTAGGACTTGAACCTAGTACTTATTATAAAAAAAAAACATTTTTATCAACTAAACTGTGTAATATAGATAATTTTTAAATATTTAATATATTATAAATAATACATATATATTATATATGTAAAAGTTCAGGCATCGGCCCTTGTCAGGCCTAGCTTGGGTCAGGTCTTTTCGGGCCAATTTTAGGGCCAAGCTCAGGCCGACCCGGCCCATGCCCACCCCTACTCACCACTGGCTGACATGTGGTGTATATATGGTTAAAAGTGTTAAAAGAGTGTTTGTTTTAAATGATATGTGCCCAAAAAAGATGACACCTAAAGTTTAAAGACAAATGATGTGGTAATGTCACACTCATTTTGATCACAGAAGGAGGCTCAAGGCAAACTCACTAGGGTGCATGTGGGGTAGATAATGGGAGCAAATCTTCTATTACCAGTGTGTGACCACACCACTGGTTGACAAGTGGTGTATATAGAGTTAAAACGCATAAAAATGATTCTAATTCAAAGAGTACGAGTTCAAAAAGATAGCTACGAATGTAACATAGCTGTGAAGGTGGATTTGATTTGATTGAAGTTTGAAATTCAAATTCAAGTATCAAGGGTATAAAAAAAACTACTCATGTTGTGGTTGTGATAAGCCCGTGTTTAGATGATCATCACTCGTCCATCACTCGTCCAAAAGAGGCCCTTAATTTTTGGTCATGGATGATTTGATTTCGGATATAAAGGTATATATTCTACACCCAAAAATTGTCTGTTCCCATTCTCCCTAAGGGCTGGGCAAAACTGGAGCTATATTCATGTGTTCCTTTGTTTATTATACGTTTTCAGAATTTCACATGATCTCCCAATCCTCTTCCTTCAGGTATTCTAATGGTTTTCAAGGCTCAATGTCAAGTTAAATCCATTTCTTTAAAGATAAATATATATAAAAAAATCTCAATATTATCCAGCCCGGCTGGGTTAGGTATGGAAATCAGTTTTTCCTGATGTATTAGAATGACATCAAGGGGCTGACACATCAGTGCCAAAAAGTGACTTTCAATTTTTGGGGGGTGCTTATCACTTTTCAATGCTGATGTGTCCACCCCCTGATGCCATTCTAATACATCAGGAAAAGCTGATTTCCGTACCTAATATTTTCCTCCTATTCATATACCTTATTTTAGGCATAAAATAACCTGTCTATTCAAAATACATTTTATTTTATTTATTTGGAGTTTTAGGTCCTTGTGGTTTTTTTATATTAGATTTTAGTTTTCTTTATGATTCACCACTCAATAATGTTGACATCAACTACTATCTTGAATAATTTACCACAATTAAAAACTTGTTTCCTGAATATACATGTGAACATTATGATATTGAATAATATCCATTCAATTCAACAATTGGAGATTGTGTTTTTTTTCATAAACTAAGTTAAATGTTAACCTTTTAACCAAAAAGAAAAAAGAAAGAAAGAAAAAAACTAAAATTTAATCTTCTTCATCTTCATCCGATTGTTAAAAAAGTCGAAGAATGGTCAACAACAACTGTTAAAAAAACTTATCAACTGTCTTCCCAACTATCAAAAAATGTTTTTAACATTTATCTAATTAAAAGACCATTGAAACATATACACACAAAGCGTCAAGAATATTACACCTATTCCAAATATTGGCCATTGAAACAAATTTTTTTTCAGTGCTGGGTGACCAATGAAAAATGTGGTATTAATATATATTTTAACAATTTTTTAACTATTGAAAAAAGTTTTTTTGCTATATGTTCCAATGACCATTGACCGTTGAAATAAGTATTTGAATTTAAAAAAAAAAAATTTGTTTCCTATTTCTCATCCTCTAAAATCTCATAACCTGATTTAAAATATAAAAACAATAGAATTGTGCAACATTGAACATATATACCAAATACCTCAAAATAAACAATTGAACAAATATACAAAATATCTCAAAACAAACAAAATAATTATTGTCACCAAGTAGGGGTGGCAATTCGTGTTCACGGGTCAGGTTCGTGTCGGGTCGAGACAGGGGTATAACACTATATGTGTCAACCTGAACCCGACACGTTTATTAATCGTGTCAAAAGCTTCAAACCTAACACGACTTGTTTAATAAACAAGTAACACGACACGACCCACATAACCTGTTTAATGAATGGGTCGTGCCGGGTTGACACGAACACGACCCGTGTAACCCGTGTAATAAATGGGTCGTGTCAAGTTGACACGATTTAACACGACTCAAATTGAAAGATAAACGCATTTAGGGCTTTTTTGTATATTTACTAATCTATCCTTGTTATATTTTTTTTATTACTTAAAATTCAATTTTATGGTGGATAAAAAAGTAATATAGTATATGGGTTAAACGAGTCGGATCATAACGTGTCAGGTCAATACAACCCAAATAATTAATCGGGTCAATTCGGGTTGGTTGTGGGTTAAGTGGGTCAACCTGAAATAACTCGTTTATTAATAGTGTCTAAATGGGTTGACCCGTTTATGACACGAACCCGATTATATCAAACACTAACCCGCTAATTCCACGTCAGGTTCGTGTCGGGTTCATGTGTCGTGTCAAACATTGCCACCCCTATCCCCAAGTATACAATATTTTTAAAACAAAATAATCGCTACAAATGTCACCAAGTATGCTTGCCTTCAATATCAGTAATAAGTAGAAAAGAACTTGTGATGAGAAGAAATTATTAGTAAGAAAATAATATTAAGGAAACATAATAAAATGCTTTAAATTTAAATATAACAACAAAGACACAAAAACAAAAGGTGTTGCCTACTAGTGATTTTAACTAGAGTTATCAGATTGGGTTAGGGTCGGAACATCTGACTCATCAATTGTGCTACCATAGAATCAAAGTGCCTAGCTTGTGCTCCATCTGACTAGCTTGTGCGAACAAACTCTTAACCCGATTTACTTGTGCCTCCAAGGGATCTACCATAAATTAATAAAAGTTACTAGTTTATTGCTCTAGTTAACTAGCTTTTATGCTAGTAAACTCTCAACCTGATTTACTTGAGCCTCCAAGGAATCTACTTTAGAATTAGACTCCTTGTGTTTTTGTTTAGATTATTTCAATCACTACTCAAGGCCACGAACAATAGATGAGGAGGATCCCCATATTTTTGTAGGAGTGACACGATCTACATAACCATGAATTCGTCCATGACGCTCAAATCCAAATACTTCCATAAAAATTTCATCTTCGATCATTTGCAAGGATCCCTTAGCCACTTGAGTAGTAAGACTCCTAAATGTTATCTGCATTAAAAGAGTATTTACATCACATGCACCAAAATTATATCAATAATGAAACATATATAACTAGATTTATGAGTATTTTTTTCGAGAATTTCATACCAATTCTTGTTGTGTTGCTTCATTAATCGCTTGCTCATTAGTTTACACATGAGTGACTTTAAATAATTGGACTTGACTCAGTTCTCGTTCAATTTTCTCATTTTCCCATTTGAAAAAGAAACAAAATGGAGACTAAGTTTCTTATAAAAAAAATAGCTTTCATAAAATGTAAAGCATCATAAATGATTATGCAATAAAATAATGAAAAATACTCAGTTTTCCTCAAAACTTGACCAAAAAAAAAAAAAAAAAAATACAAAACAGAGACTTAAGTTTCTTGTCTAACTAATTTCATGTTTCAAAATTCTGCATAACATATCAAACATTAACTAGTAAAGCCAATCAAAACCTAGAAATGCTTAACATTGATCTATAATACAAATGGAGATCAACTTTCTAATACCAAAAATTGTAGTGTCATGTAAGAGTCACAATCATAATATTTATTCTAAATTTTGGAATTAAGTTGATAGTATCATGTTCTATCTCTTTCTCACTCCATTGTTGAAAACCCTTTGATCTAGTAGTGTGAATGATAAGTTTTTGGAACAATTCTCCTTGTAATTGGTGCACATATCATGCATTTAAGGAAGAGCATTATGTATAAACTAAATATAGTTAACATGAATGATAAAAAAATACAATTATCTAAAAATTTATAAATTAATAATAAGTTTGATAATAAATTTCATGTATTGGTATCTCCTAGTCCAAGTCACTCCATAAATCCACAATATAGCTCCAATCATCCTCCACCATGTTAGGTGGCACATTTGTTCATGTCTCCTCAAGATCATAAATGTATGGTTTATACCATTTTGTTTTTACAGAGTTCCGAAATTTCTGTAAGACCTATTCATTTGTTGTCAAACCAAAGTCTCTCGACCCTTAAATATGAAGTGCTCATAAAAACAAAGAATTAATAAGGATTACATAGTTCACTATGAAATAAATTTCTATTTCAGAATTAGTTATACTACACACCAATATATTGTCAAATACCTTTTTCTTTTCTTTTTATGGAGTACTTCTCTCCAATCATTTATTTGTAAATGTGCGTTTTGCATGTGCCTAACAAGAGAAGTACACTCCAATTTGAATAATTTGGAGTATTCACTTACAGATATTTAGTTTCTCCATATGATTGGAAACCTTTCTCCATTATTATTATTTTTTTGCCAAATTTTGATTCCACGTAGGCCCTCTCCCTTACCTCTTCCCTATACATAATAAATAAAAATTAATATATACATATCAATAGTTATATGTGTGAATGGACACAAAAAATAGAGCTAACAAATAAAACTATCAAGTATTGAGGACCTATATGACAACACGGGAAAATTGAAAGTAAGCAGACAAGATAAAAATTGTGTACCCATAAATGAACACAAATAATAGATAATGTGTAATATAGGAATTTACATAAAACTCTTTTTTCGTCAGTAGATAATGTGTAACACATAGATGCCAACAATACTTTTTTCCTTTGTGGTATTGGATGCAGTTCTTGCCTTATGCCCATGACTTTTAAATCAAGACAAGACTTTAGGTTATCTTCTGTTTTTACTAAAATATTTTTAGTTGTCTCGATTATACTATCTCATACATTCTTCTCAATGTCCATAGCATTTAAATTATGTTTCAGCAATAACGTTCTTCAATAAGGTAATAGAAAAAATTATTTTTTAATCTATTATTTTTTTCGTTGACTCATCACATTTTATCTTCTTCATACTTTTTCCAAATATTAACCCTTCAAGATCATATACTTGATGAAGTACATCATCTCCAGATAGTTGTTAAGGAATGCACCAGTTTCTTTCTTACCATCAAATAATTTTGACTATAGTCATCATCTATACGTTATTGGAAGAAGTGTTTGTGCCCCATGAAACAATATTTTCCTCCATCCTTCAAATAAGAAGATCAAGATTTATTATGGAAAGAAGGACAAGCCAAATCATCTATTGTTCCAAACCTAAAAATTGTTATATGCTGAAAAGTTGTTAATTTTCCATAAGACTATTGCGTGCATATTGAAATATTGACTTCTAAAAGAATCAAAAGTATTAACACCAAGTTCCCATAATTGTTCTCATTAATCAAAGGTTGCAAATAGATATCAATGCCATTTCCTGGACCCTAAAATGAACAATGATAGCATAAAATAAGACTGCTTCATACACATCCACGATGACAAGTTATAGGGAACAAGGGCCACCAGCCATATACTATAACTTATGCTCATATTTCCAAATGGATTAAATCCATCACTTGCCAACCTAAGCCTAATATTACGCTGCTATAAAGCAAATGACTCATGTAATTGGTTGAAAGTTTCCCATGCCTTAAAGTCGCCTGGATGCCTTTATAGTCTATCATCAATCCGCTAATCATGATGCCAGGTCATATATGAAGTTGTTTTTCTTGACATGAACAACCTCTGAGGCCTTGGTATTAATGAAAAATAACAAAAAAAATCTTATGAAAAACTTTTTTAACCTTTACATTCCCTTTATTTGATTTCCATCTTGAGACACCATAAACCATACATTTATTTGCATTGGAGTTTTTCTTTCAATGTAGCATACAATCATTAACACATACATCTATCTTCATAATCAAGACCCAAATCCTGAATTATCTTCATTGCCTCGTAGAATGACTTGGGCAACTCTACATCATCATTCGGAAGTACAACGTTCAATAATTCAAGCAACATAGGAAATGATTTATTGGTTAAACCCCAAGGCACTTTATGTGAAACAACTTTACAATAAGAGACAGTTTGGTATACTTGCAATTCGAAAAAAAAAGTTTTTGTTTATTTTCCCTTAACAAACAAAAAAATTTAGTTGAATCCTCATTGGGATCGTCAGGACCATAGCCATTATATTCTCTTGCTAACCAACTGTTGTATTCAAAGTTCCAAAGTTATCTAACATTTCACGCATTTCACCTTTATCTGATTCATCATCACTAGCTAACATATCACATATTGGATCATGTCTCTCTTCACCATACCAAAAGCATCAAGTGTAAGTAGAGACAATACCAATTGTAAGTATATTAGCTTCAACAACATCTCAATTCTTTATTACATAATTGTTGCATTTCTTACATGGACAAAAACATTGATCTCCCATTAATGTATAAGAAAAATCAAAATCTAAGAACTCTTGAACTCCCTTTCTATATTTACCAGGAAGGATCTTGTAGGCCTTGATTTTCGCACGATAATTAAATCCTTTTAAAAAGAGACTTACCCATTGTAGGAAAAGTCCCACAATGGTTTAGAGTTGCCACTAATCTTTTTAATGATGTGATTGAACATCAGTTTTGGAAACAAAACAAATTTAAGTTTTGAAAATGGTTCAAAATGTCTAACTTCACACTTAACTAGTTGACTCCCAGAGATTGCTAAGTAAGTTGTTCGTTTATGAATTGGGGAAGGTGTTAGGCACCCTACCTCATCTGCTTTTATGGTTCACTACTTTAAACCCGTTATAGTCTATGGTCAATCTTGATTTATCAACTATTCATCTCATCCATTGCTTTTTATCTCATTTTATTGAGATTAAGCAAGGAATCCACATGCTATTTTTATTGAAATTTCGACAACATAACGATCGTAATATGGACCCCTGAGGATGAATAGTGATCACCTAATAGTTCAATAAATATTTAAACAGACGCTCTAGATATATTAAATCATTCACAACACCTCATCAATGTCCACCTAATAGCTCTATATCCATTGTCACCACTCATATATATACAATTTAAATAAAATGAATTAAGTTGCATAACCTAAAAAAAAGTTCAAAACTAGTTATGTATAGATCCTTTAATCAAATAAACTAAACTATTATGTGTGGATTGAGGCTCTAAATGCGAAATTTACCTGCTACATCAAAGCTACATCACTAATCCATGGCCAAGACCTCTAGATATCTCCCACATTATGGGCCTCGATTTTCGTACAATGGATAAATCCCTTTAGAAAGAGACTTGCCTATCGCGGGAAATGTCCCACGTGATTTGAAGTCGTCACGATCCTTTTTAAAGATATGGATGAACATTAATTTTGAAAATAAATTAAAGTTTTATAAAAAAAAATGGTTTGAAATGTCTGACTCCACACTTAAACTGGTCGACTCCTAGAGATTCCTAGATAAGTTATTCATTTATAAGTTAGGGAAGGTGTTAAGCTCCCCACCTCATCCGCTTTCACGGTTACCTACTTTAAACCCATTATAATCTAATGGTTGACTTGATTTATAATTTATTCATCTCACCCCTTGCCTTTTATCTCATTTTATTGAGATTAAACAGGACATTCACATGCCATTGCTGCTGAAATTTCAACAGCATAACGGCTATAATATGGACTATTGGGGATGAATAGTGATCCCCATGTCACTTTTCATTAAGTCACCTAATAATCCACAGTTTAAATAATACTCTGAATACATCTATTATTCTACAACATCATCATTATCCATCCAACAATTCCACATCTATATCATATCATGTATAGACTAAGGAATAACATCATGTTTGCTAGAATGTACAAAACTAAATAATAATGATAATAATAATAATAACAAAGGTAAGCCATGTAATGAACCATTAAACTGTCACATGGAAGTTAGGCTACTTAAGCTATGCCAATTACTTGTCACACCTCAGACTTAAACATTGGCATAAGGTCTTTGAATATCTCCCTTTGTTATTCTTTTAGTGACTAAGAAGACACAAGGTTATGCATACACTAGCATAAGCATTTATTGGCAAATTTGAACTATAACATAAGTATTAGAAAGGGGAAACATATTGCCAAAATGTGAGTAAACTAGATTTTCACCCAATCTAAAATAAACACTAAACAAAGAATATGAGTCAAAAGGGTACAAAATAAAGAGTGATCAAGGAATTGATTTATATTCAAATCGAACTAAGCACTCATTTAATTGCTAAGATGAACAAATCCACATAATAAGGAAATCTAACTAATGAATGGGGATTGAGAGAGAGGGTGGATAAAACCATGGCTTAAAACTGAATAGGGCAACGACTGCTCTTGAACCAGTTTGTACACCCATGAACCAGGGTCACTGATTTGGGTGCTGAACTCACATAACCTTAATGGCTCACTCCTAATAAAGCACACATAGAGGTTTTCGAAGGCCTAAGCTTATGTCATGTAACTACTTCCTAACTCATTTCCAACCTGTCATGTGATCCTTGATAACCTCATAATTAATTTCAAATTCCTCCCAAAGAGAAATTAAAAGTCTGGGATTCTGTATCAAAATAGATCTCAAGTTGACATTAAGTATTTAATGTAAAGATGCTATGAATTATAGCAACCAGGAGAAGGGGATCAATATGCACATGAAAAGTGAAAATTCAAAAATGAACACTAGAGGGGGATGAATCAAAATTGAGAACAAGTGGGGGGGGGGGGTCAATTTATACTTCTACTAAAAATGAGCATAAAAGTAAAACAGATTTGATGATGAGGACTGCCAAACAAAGTGCACTGAACAATGTCATCATATGGTGTTAGTTTCAAAAGCAAATAGGTGTTAGTTTCAAAAGCAAATACAAAAAGTGGCAAACCACCATAGAAAGATAGGGGAACACAGTAAAGATTCTATATGCATTAAATATAATATGAATAGAATAAAAGAAAGTTAAATGAGTTATTGCCTTAACGAAGTGAATAGTGAATTAAAGGCACATGTGAGCTTTAGGAACAAATAAAAGAACATGTTAAAACATAAAATATAAAAATAAAAACTATAACCATAAGGACCCTTTTTACAAAGCTATGGATGAAACAACAAAGACCATAAACTAAGTTTTGAAATTTACACAAAACTGCTGAAGTTGTGTGTCTAAGTTGTGTCTAGACACAACTATGTCAATATTTAATAAACTTGATCTCTAGAAAAGTACACATGAACTACTCACAAGACAAAACAACTCTAAATAAATCAACCACAACTACTGCTCAGATTATTTAGCAAAATCAAGTGTAGTAACAACAGTCTTTAGTGAATGTAAATGAGACCAAATGGCTATCCAAATCATCACATCACACTAGGTTCAATCATCTAAGAAATATGAAAGAAAATCCCTTCATTTTACATGTGTGAACCATTCAGCAATTCCATTGTTCTAAAAATTGAAATTCCCGAAATGGATCCTAGAGGGGGAGGGGTTAATAGGATCTTTATAAAACATTTAAAATTTCTTTTAAATAAATTATTCTTTTTAAATAATTTATTCACCCCCAATTTAATTTACTGAATTTTCTTTTAATCAATATTCAGCGAAAATTCTTTTAATTAAGTAAATTGCTTTTCTGTGAATTTATCGTAGACCACGGGGCTCCGTCATGCACTATAGTGTTACCTATAGCAGAGCGGGAGTAGGGCTGATA
>JAOXJP010231153.1:0-10675 GCA_025762735.1 Platanus orientalis | reverse complement strand
GCCATCAGCAATGAAATGTTCATTATTCCATATATATATATATATATATATATATATATATATATATCCCGCATTTTTCCTTTGATGGTGTGTAAATCATGTTGTGGGTGGTATCTTATAGGCTTATTTATGATGTTTCTAATTTTAAACACCGTCATATTTCAATAACAGTAAATATTAACTACATTTGTTTTATAATCACTATGAAAATTATTATTTACGAACATCGTTAATGTATTGTTGTAAGTGCTACTTTTTCTTGTAGTGTGATAAATGTTTTTGAATTCATCTCATGGATTTGGAATAAAAGATTTTAAAAGAACCATGTAATGGAATGTAATGAAATAGTATTCTATAAAGAATATTGTAAAAATAATAATGATGAAACTTAAAGAATTAATCTACATGATAAGAAACAAAGGCAATAAATGATGATACATTGACAAAACAATACGAGAACATTAATAAGAAAGTGAAAACACAAGATCCTATCATGGGGGTTAAATTTTGACCAAGATCCTATTAATGGGGTTTAAATAATGACCAAGGTCCTATCATTTGAGATTAAATAATGACCAAGATCTTGTAATTAGGAGTTAAAAATTACAAAGATCCCGTCATTAATGATTATACGATGGTTAAGATCTTGTCATTGGAGATTAAACAATGATCAAGATCTTGTTATTAGGGGTTAAATAATGACAAAGATCCTACCATTGGGGGTTCAACGATGACCAAAAACTTATTATTGGAGGTTAAACAATGACCAAAACCTCTCCATGAGGGGTTAAACGATGGCACAAAGTAAGAGAATGAAAAGGCATAATCCTGAAAAGATATGAATGTGAACGAAAGCAAAAGAAATAATGAGATCAACTCATTTAAAGAAAGAGAGAATGAAAGAAAGACAAGATCCCTCCATTGGGAATTAAATAATAGCATAATAAAAATAAAGAAACCAAAATTCATAAGCTTGAAAGGAAAGGAATGTGAATGAAAGCAAAAGAAAAAGAATGAGGGCAAAAGAAAAAAAAAAAAAGAAGAATAAGAACAACTTCTAGAAAGAAAGAAAAAATAAAAATAAAAAAGAAGACAAGAATTACATGTGAAAAATTAAAGAATGAAAGTGAAGAGATAAGGCTTTGAAGCTAACTTGAACAAAAAATAAATGCATGAGTATAAGAAAGAAGTGAAATCACTAAATGTGAAAGAAAAAGTTACACAAGCCTTATGAAGAATGAGGAATGACGTAAGACTCAAAGAAAGAAAGAACCCTTACAAAGGAAGATGAAGATTGTGCATGTTTTATAGTAAAAAAGATTAATTATTTCATTGCATGCCTATTTTATGTCTCATGCATTAATTTTAGCATTTTACATTTCAAAGTTATATAGTATTTTGTTTATAAAATGTCGTGTCATGCTTGATCCTTTTCCATGTATATTTTATTCAACTACTTGCGAGCCTGTCAAACTGACCTAAAGTTGATACCATTTTCCAGATTAAGCTACAACGAATAGGGACTATACATGGGATATATGATGATGGAAAGGAGGCACAAGTTATTGTGCAATTTTGATAAATTTGTAAAGAGGAAATGTATTCCGATTGATGTTTTACTGCAGACTTTTAAATAATAGTAACTTAGCTATAGTTTTGGGATGCATAGGTGGATAATTTCAGTCCTTTTGTTAGTGATGTATATTGGAGTTGTACTCCCTCCACTTGATAAGACATGCTAGAATGGGAATGTGTAGACAAGGAAAAGGATAAAGTCTGATTAATTCCGCTACATTTATTCATTTGAATGTTAAGGCTTACTTTCCGCTGCACATGGTAAGAATGAAAGGTTATAAGGAGTAGACTTTAATAAATGTATTTTCACTGCAAGTTGATTAGTTTATGCATAAAGAATGAGTGCATTGTTCTACCGTGAAATTTTATGAATCATATATCAAGCTTAAAGAAGAAAGTCTTATTTAAAAGGAAATGTTTAATATTATATGAGAAATAACTTATGGATATGTGAAATCAAAGAAAAAGCAATGTAATGACTGTAGTATTGAATGTCACGATCTGAATTCGAGATCCATCTCAAGAAGACACCATGCCTCGGGTTCGGGACATGACATTGCACCTCCATCCAACTTTGATGCTTGATATACTGTGTCATATTGGTGCTCCCACACTGGCCCACAGGCCACTCGTGGAACCTTCACTTTTTAGGTGCGACACACTTTTCGGACCAAAATGCAAGACCTAATGTGCTTCGTTGGGTCCCACATTGTCCCTTGGGCCTCACATGAACCCTTCACTCTCTAGGTGCCATACACATTCATACGACTCGTAATGCCGCTTGCTCTACCGTGCCAGTGTACTAATGCTAGTCCTCTTGCCAAACACGGACCCTTAATATTCAGAGTTTTTTTGTGTCAAATTGGCAGGTTTGTAAATGGTAGAAAAAAGAAGAAAGAAAATTCAATTAATCCATTCGAACAATCTATTGATTGATGCCTAGCGTTACCAGTCACGACGTTTGATGGTTGGTATTGAAATGTGATTAGAAATTCTGAATCCCCAACGCTCCGTTGGTCACGGAGTCCATTATTCACTGAAATCATCAACCACTGAAACGCTTCCGATTTATTCATAGGGAACATCTAAAAGAGCAAAGAGGAAGGAAAAAAAAAAAAACGAAAGAAAAAGGAAAAGAAAGATGTCTGACAGAATGTATATTTTATTTTGCTTTCGTCGTTATTGTTGCGAGAGAATGTGGTATTTACTTTTCTAAAGCGTTGCGGAATGTAGTTTTTCTTTTACCTTTTTTTTTTTTTCATAGAAGGAGTTGGTATTTATTTTTTCAAATTTAAAATTTGGGCCAATTACACCAGGGTAGGGACCACAAACTGAATGGTCCCACCTAAGAGACTACCTAGGTACTGATTTATTGATTTCTCAACTCTCATATCATCTACTACTTAAATAAAATCATTCAAATGCTAAATGTGTGATACATGAGTAAGGGTGTAAATGGAGCAAATAGGGATTGGATGTACTTAGATCTGTATTCGGTCCATTAAGTTTAATGTGATATCCCTATCCATTTAAATATCCAGTATCCAGTGGATATCTTAAAGATGAGATGACCATATTCCTATATGTATGTATGTATGTATGTATGTAAAAAGGTATTTGTATATTTATCTACATATAACTTTGTATAATTTGAAGTTTGAAATACAATTCTATTCTTAAAGTAGTGATTAAGGTATTTTCTCGTTATGTGGGAGGTTCTTGGTTCAAATTATGTTAAAGTGTAGGGCTGACAACGAGCCAAGCTGAGCTGAGCTTTGTCCAGCTCGGGTCAGGCTCATCACATAAAAGCAAAGCTCAGGCCCATGATGAGCCTGAGGTGCCGTGGTCAGGCTCAACTTGGGCTACTAAAGGTACGTTTGGCTTGCAAGGAAGGAAAGAAAAAATAAAGGCCCAACAGCCTAATGGCCCCTTAGCCCAATTTGTCATGTTTGAACATTATTATTTTCACAATATATATTATTTGTTATTATACTTTTTTTAACCAAACCGAGCTTAGTAAAGCTTGGCTTAGGCTCACTTAGGAAACGAGCTCAAATTCAGGCTCACACTCGGTCATGACAAGACGAGATAACTTAGTATGTTGACAGCCGTAGTAAAGTGTAATTTTCTTGAGGTGGGCACTAAATGCTGGGCCTCCTCTCTTATATGAATGAGTCCCTAGTGATGGCCTAACAATGTTCAGTAGCTGCAGCTAGGGGTGTTAATGAGCTGAGCTGGGAAATTAATCAGGCTCTCAGTTTTATCATGAGCTTGATGTCCATTAAGATTTAGGCAAGCTTGGCTCAGTAACCTCCAACATAGTGCTTCAAACTCCAATCTTAAAAGCCCAATAACCCGTGAGCTGCTCCTAAATGTTAAAGATATAACCGGTTGAAATAGACCTAACAACTCATAAATTGAAGTCCCCAGTGATTTGTATTGTAATGTTGTATAACTATACAACATAATAAGATCCTTAATGAGGCGTGCTTTTAACGAGCTGAGTCTACTGTAGCTTGGCTTATGCTTACTTAGCTTTAAAGAGCTCAATCGGAGGACCAGGCTCAGCTCTATCAGATTCAAATAAGTCTCAAGTTCAGCTCATCTTATTGAAAGCCCTAGCTGCAGCCTCTATAAATGTGATGATCCTATTTTTATTATTATTTATTAATATATATTTTATTAAAAAAAAATTCCACGTTTTATTGGTTGATGAAAGATTCTTCCATGCACTTTATGACTAGAGTTCAGAAATTCAACCCTTTGCCCCATATGTTGTGAGTGACAATTAGTCAGTGGACTTGATTTCTAATGGGGCACTGTACGGGCCTACTGTTAAAGGCCTGATCGAAACTGGGCCTATTTGCGCTCGCAGTTCTTGCCCGATTTCATTTGGACGAATCAAACTTAGTGACATTTAATATAAAACAAAATATTAAAATTATAGAATATAGACAAAATATTCTTTAAAAAAATAGAAAATGAAATATGAAAAGAAGGAGGCCTAGACTCCCTTTGATCCACCATTCGGTTAAGTTACCCAGTGACTTGGCCAATTTTTTGAGTAAAAACGGCATTACTTAGGGCTGAGTTAAAGGGGCAAGAAAAAAGTATAAAGGTACCCATTCCAAACAAGGATGTCAATCCAGCTTGGCTGAGTTGGGGCAAGGTCTGGCAAAACTCAGCTCGAAATGTTAAATCCAAGTCCGAACTTAGCCTGAATAAAATTTCGGGGCTAAAATTGGACCCCAACTCAAACAATTTTAAAATAATGGGCTTTGGGCTCTGTTCGGGCTAAACTTGAGCTTGCCCAAACTCGACTTGAATAAAACTTCAGGTCTAAAAGTTGGACCCAAACTCAGACCAGCCCAAAATTAGGTTGGCCCTGTTCGATTATTTTTTTGGCCAGATATGTCGGGCTTTGGGTCAGCCTGATCCAATTGAAAGCCTTAATTCCAAACAGCGCTCATAGTGAATGATGTGTTAGGTATTAAATACGATTAATTTTTTGGTTGTAAGAGGCGGTTCGGATGTTGATCAGGGACGGATCCTTTGATCAGTTATCCAACCCATGGTCTGTATACCGTGCAAAATGAATTACTCAGATATTTCTTGTTATCTGTCTCTTCCGAGATGCTCTACATTTATGCAGGGTTTCAGAATGGCTTGTATACCGTGCAAAATGAATTAAACCAATTCGATCAAATAATGCCAGCCGTCAGACTGTTGGCCATTGGCAATGAACAATGTCTAGAGTTGAACAGATCAAGATGGTTAGTGTTAATAGATAGAGGGGTAATTTAGTCATTCTGAATAAAGCTCCACGAAGTTCACGATGCAATAAAAAAATCAACCACCAAGACGCTTTAAAAAGAAAAAAAAAGAAAAAAAGAATAAAGAAAAAGAGAAAAAGAAAAATACCTTGTGAATTTAGCTTTTCTTTTTTTCTTTATTGTAGAAGACGGTGGATTTTATTTTTCCATATATAAGATTTAGGAGCATCATTCACTGCTTGTGTATCTTGCGAGTGCGTGTAAAAATCAGTCACAATTGTAGTTTCCAAGTCTCCGTTTCATTTTCGTTTGCTCGTAAGGTCAGAACTCTAAAACTCTTACACATGCTGCTATGTCCTTGTATTATTTCACAAAACATCTCAAAGCATTTGCTTCATATTTTCTCGGAATTCTTTTTCTGGGTTTCCTGTGAGAAGAAATAATTTTTGCTGTGTTATATGCTTTTGTAAGCATGTGTGCGTGTCTATAACTAACTACATATAATTTGAACTTTTAATACAACAATTTTTCATATTACTGGTTAATTATAGGTCCTTCGTTCAAATTGTGTCATGAGAAACTTTGTGTTTTTTTGAGGTGCAAAGGGTAAGGCCCACTAGATGCTGGACCCCACGCTAATATGGGGGACTCATATCCTCTGCACCGAGAATTTAATGTGCCGAGACACAGAGGGTGGTTGGGCCATACACTCTTTGCAGGCCCAACCCCCGTCTTTGTGTCTCGGCTCATGGCGGCACACTAAATTCTTGTGGCGGAGGATGTGAGTCCTTATATGAATGCTCATCTCTAATCTGAATGTGAGAGATTCCAAGCCAATGCTCCGTAATATATGTGACACAATGCCTGACAAGGGGTATTTTGATGATTACACATCACTTATTCATAATGTATTCTCTTTCGACCCATTATTATCAGCTAAAGCCCGTTATGTCAAGCTCGTTGATTGATACTGATATATATCACTCAATTCAGACTGGAGATGACCCCAACAATATCCTCCTGTAACTACAAACTTAAAGAAGCCCTAGCTGCAACTGTTTGTTGTGTTCAGCACATGCCATGTGGTACAGGGTTTTGAATTCTTTTGAGGGAATTTTAAATTTTTGGCGATATGGTGTCCAGTGAACACCACCATCACATGCCGCCAGGAATTTAAATTGCAGAGGATCCCAGTTACCACTATGACTGATGAGCATATTTTCTTTTCTATTTCACAGATTTGTTTTTCTTTGTTGAAGCTGATATTTCTTCATGCACTTTTTTTACATGTTGGGATTGTTTTTATTTTTATGACTTATATATTGATAGATCCAACCTACTAACTCAGTTAGGGGTGTCAACAAAGCTGAGCTGAGCCGAGCTTTGCTTAGTTCACCTCACGCTTGTCAAGGATCAGGTTCAGGTCCAACTTATCGCAAGCCTGAGAATTGAGCTCAGCTCAGCTCACAAAGCTCAAGCTTAGGGTTAAAAGAGCTAAAAAAAATAAGTTCAAAAAGTAGGCACCTAAATAGAGACACCAAATTCAAAAGGCTCTCCCATGTTGCCAGAGACGAAGACCATCTGCCAGCCTTTGTGTCTAGGACTATGGGGGTGTAGACTATTCGGGAATAGAATATTTGCACCCAAATAAAAAATACATCATGTGTGCACCTCACACCACTGACATTGGTCACAATCATTGATTTTTCGCTAAGAAAACAGAGTAATTATTATTATTATTATTTTTAATCCATCTAAGGCAATTTAATACTTACATGATGTCTTATGCGAAAAAAAAAAATAAAATCAATTTTTTAGTTTATAAAAACAAGTTTATTTTTTTACTTTTTTATATTATAAATAACCATTTTTTATTTTATTTTGATAAAGTGAAAGATGTGATAGCATGACATAAGGTAAATTAATGCACAAGTACTATTATCTTTAACCAATAAAAGGTAATAACATTTTAATATATGATATATCACAATATATATCTATATATTATTTATGCATATAAGACCTTAACGAGCCGAGAACAAAGCATAGTACAGCTCAGCTCATATTAACCTACCTAAATACAGGCTCAAGCTCAGCTCATGACAAGCTGAGCTAGTTCGGCTCTTTGATTACCCTACATTTAGCTATAGTCATGATGTTTCAATATCTGAATAAAATAGGACATTCTTTGTCACTCGGCAAGTGTCTATTGAATTGAAATGTCTCGCATACGGTGATGTTACTATGTATACCATTAGTGTTTAAAGCTTTATCATAAAAATAAAAACAATTGTTAGGCTCGTTACGCAAAGATCAGGTTCAAGATTAGCTTACCAAACTTATGTTCCAAATGTGTGACCAAATCATAGGCTGACATGTGGTGCTTAAAAAGACACAGTTCAAAAATTAGATGCTGGATCCACAACAAAATAAATGTTCTGTCTTGAACTTGATGTCTAAGATGGTATCCAGCCGGTGATGTCATATACAATAAAATGGATGGAAATTAGATGAAATTTAAAATTCCCGCCCCATTTTATTTCATATGATGTCCCTTGGTGTCTTGGACACCATGCTGGACAGGACATTTGCTCCTAATCCAAAAACACATGTGCACATCATACATTGGTTACACTCTCCGTTTGATGTACGAAATGTTGATGGACTTGATTGATGTAATTCCTTCGTAAACATTTACAGCAACGGTACAAATAGAAATTTATTTTTATTGTTGAATTATTAAAATCATTTCAATTCCTTTTTTATTTTATAAAATATTAGTTTTTTGGTAAATATTTTATAAAATACTATTAAACAAGTGATATAATGCCAATACAAGATAGATGATTAGTCAAATAAATACACAAGCACTATGTGCATAATCATGTTTAATGGTTAAATATACAATAAGCTAAGTTATATCTATGTAAATTACATATGCATATAAGACTCTTAACCAAGCATTTAGCTAGCTGAGCTTATATATATTGCTCATTTCCGGCTCACTTAACTAAATAAGTTCAGTTGGAGGTTCAAGTTCCACTGATCATGACAAGAACTGGTTCGGCTTATTGACAGCCTAGATAAAACGAAGTTGTGAAACAATGATGCAAACTAAAGAAACACCTTCAGTGCTGTCGCCTAAGTTACAAGGTATTGTTTGTTTGATTTGGGTGCTCTCTAGTTTTGATAAGTGGTGCGTGTCCTAGTTTTTAGAGAAGAAACACCCATATGAATGATGTTCTTGATCATTGGAAGTTTGTCTTAAAAGTCTTTTAGTAAGACGGGTGCTTTGTTTATCATAAAGGGTAATAACTTCAAAATATCAGTTTCAAATTATGGGATAGTGTTTAATCAAATCAGATTGAAAAGGTGGTGGGGTATACTAATTCAGTTTTAATTCATCTTCATGTAAGGAGAGATCGGTCTCATATCATTGTCCTGTGTACATAAGTACATAATATGATTGTAGTTCACTCTTTAAAAATAAAAGATAAAACATTTTGTTTATAAAATCATAAATAATTTTCCAAAAAAACATAAATATTTAAAATTGGACCGGGTCATAGCCCGAGATTTCCTTTTGAAGGCATATCTTGGCTGGCATATTTTTTTGCAAAAGCACATGCCGGCACGATAGGGACTAGGACGAACCCTTTCTGAATGAACAAGATCTGAATAGCATCAGGTGCTTGCACACCACCACCAAAAAAGTGATTTACACTTTTTGAGGGGTGCTTTACACTTTTTCCGCTGATGTATCAGCCCCTATGCTATTCAAACCTTGTTCATTCATGCTGGGTTTGTATCAAATCCTGAGAAATGCTGGCATATCTTTTTCAAGTGCTATACCCCATATCATCAGATATTAGCAAGGTTAAGTATGTAAACAGACCAAATACAGAGATCCCTTTTCAGTCCATCATGATTAATTGGATCACTGTATATGCTTAAATATAAAGTGGATACTTTAAACGTGATCCTATTTGTATCGATTTATTTATTTGTGAGATACTTGCCCGGATATCCTTTTTTTGGGGTTCAACTTACTGGGATATCTGACAAACTTCTCATTTATTATAACACAGTATAACTAATGATCAAAAACCAACAATTTTACACACACACACACACACATATATATCTGCATTCGCCTAGTGCAGACTGAAAACATATAGGATCCTGAAAAGTCCAGTTCGTTTGCAGCCCTGAGCAAACCAACTTCCACTTTAGTGATGGCCATTTAGGCTGAGTTTGGTAACTCTCCCAAATTTCATCTCTCAATTCCTGATTCTTGATTCTACCAAGAATGCATTCTTTGGAGTGAATTCCACAATGAGAAACATGTTTGGTTCGGTAGAAGAGAGAAATTGAAAAAAAAAAAATTCAATCTTGATGAAAATGTTTAATTATGACAAAGTTGTAATAGAATGAGTAAAAGAAAAAAAAAAAAACCTGAGAAGCGAGAGTTAGAATGGAAGAAGTTACTTTTTTCAGCTCCCAAAATTCTACTCCCAAACCGATTTTGGGAGTGGAATCCGGGAAGAGAATGCGAAATTACCAAACACCATTTTCACCCATTTTGGAATCTTGGAAACAAGAGCAACGGGAATGCATTCTCGGGAGAGTTACCAAACGCAGCCTAGGCACCAACTCCCATGTAGGAAGAGTTGCCGTTTGTTGCACTTGACTTTAGAGCAATGGGTGAGCTCCTAATCCATGTTGTGTCTTGTGTCTCCCCCATCTATCCCAATAAGTATTGACATAAGAAATGTCTTAGCCTCTTAGGTGGGAAAATTTTAGCTCGACTTCCAAACGATATCTTGTTTTCTTTTTTTTATTTTTTATTTTGAAACGATATTTGATCTCTTCCATATGTAGTCATTGATCAACAAGACATCTTTCTCGTACCAAAAAAAAAAAAAAAAAACCAATATTTCTCTCTCTCTCTCTCTCTCTCTCTATATATATATATATAGAGAGAGAGAGATTTATATCTTTCTATCTTAGTTTCTTTACAAGAACATTGGGTTTAGGTATCTACAATTGGAGAATTAGAGAGCTGCAACTGAAAAGCCCAGCATGGACAAAGGAAAGATGGAGGTGTTTCCAGCAAAGGTGAGGAGACTATGGAACAAGTGGGAGCTGAGGGTCTTGGTAGTTATCAGTCTCTCCATTCAAATCTTCCTCATCATCTTTGGCAGCCAAAGAAAGCGTACTGTTTCCAAATTGATCAATGTCTCTCTCTGGTTTGGCTACTTGTCGGCTGATTGGGCGGCAACGTTGGCTCTTGGCGTCCTCTGCAATAGCCAAAACGATGATTGTGA
>JAOXJP010231152.1:0-10675 GCA_025762735.1 Platanus orientalis | reverse complement strand
CCTCCACTGGGGTCAAGGGGGCGGACACATCGGTGCTGAAATTGATTTTCACTTTTTTTTTGTTGGGGGGAGTGTGTAAATCACTTTTGACATTGATGTGCCCGCCCCCTTGACCCCCAAAGGAGGTTAGTGTACAAGGGGGGAAGGGATACAATCCTCTTCGAATCATCGGGGCATGGTATGGGATAAAAACTGCATAGGTCAAAGAGGCAAAAATTTTAAAAACAAAAAATGAAAAATACACGTGTCAGTCTATGGCATGGTCACAGACAAAATTGGTTCAAGAAGATTATTGTTCCACGGAAAAAGTCTAAATCACAACCGGACTCATATCCTCTGCGCTAGGAAAAAGTGAGCCCAATGAGACAAGACACAAAGGAGGTGGGGCCCATAACTCTTTGCAGGCCCCACCACCTCCTCAGTGCCTCGGCTCATGGCCGCTCACTTTTTCCCTGGCGCATTAAAAAGAAAGGGGGTAGTAATCATAAATCATCGATACTAATCAACCATATGCAGCGACTGTTATAGAGCGCGTAGTATGAGATACTCCCCCTTAAACCCTTCAAACAAGCCCAGAAACCCTTTCACTTGGCCACTATTTCCAGAAGCCCTCGTGCTCGGCAAATGTTTCGTTGTTCTTTAATCTTCACTGAAGATTTTGAAGACGAATTTTCCGGTCGCAAGTTTCATAGGATTTTGATTCACAGATGGCGCTTGGACGATCACAGACGATTCAGCAAATTTATCGATCGCTTGAAATTAGAAGAATCTCATTGATGTAACCACGGAATTTCTGACATTTTTTTCCAATCCAGACAATGATTTCTTTTGCAGATTACTCATCTATATTTTATTTTATTTTATAGGTTTGGAAGCTCAAGAAGCTACTCGAATATTGATGTGAAGGGTAAATATTTCTGAGACGTTGTGATTTATGTTCTCCGTTGTTAATTATTTTATTTTCGTTAGTTCGAGTATTGTTTTATAATCCATTTCATCTAAAATAAATCAATAAAAAACGGGAGGGTTTGTGGATTGGGATGCAAGAACTCTAGCTCTGTTTATCTGATTTAGTTTTCTGTAATGCGATCAGTTCCAGGACTTATTTACAGGAGCATCTTGACTTCCTCATGTAAGGAACATGGGCCTTCTTATTGGATGCTGGGAAGTGCAACGCCCCTTCGATCTACAATGGTAATTTCTTGGTGTTTAGAATTAGAAAGCATCAGTGCCAAAAGTTTTATTCACATATTGATATTATATCTTGTTCGCAAAATGTTGGAGCAATTGTTTGCTTTTGTGTTAATTATAAACTTAGACGGGATAGTGTTTATCTTGCTTATCTTTATTAATTTTTATTTTAACTGGCATGTATTTTGATATTTTATATGTTTGTACTTCAATGGCCTCTAAGTGCCTCTATTCTGTTGTTTTTAGGGTACCAAGTTATCATTCTTTCTGAATAACACGAGGTCGGCAACAACACATGTAAAAGCACCTCCTCAAATACGACAAATGGTACGCATTCTTTCCTTCTGTCTGACCATCTTATGACACGACTTTTAATTCTAAAAAAAGATAAAAATACAAGAACTCCCAAGTTATATAATTGCATGCCAATCTAATTGACTAAAAACACATGAACTTGTCTTGATTTGTGAGCTCAACTTTACTTCTTGATGGTTTGGATGCAATCGTTGTTGGCAAATTCATCTTTTTTCACCTTTCCCAGTAAAAAATTTGAACTGCACTTTTATGTTTAAAGTTGTAATTACTCAAGAAGTTTTTTAATAAGAAAAAAGTATAAAGTATGTCTTTTATATCTTTCCAATAAAACGTTATTAAAAAATTCAATTCACTTATAATACATCAGTATATTAGTAGATATAGAGGTTCCCTCCCCCCTCTTTCCAAATGGGCCCCACTTTAGTCTTGTTGACAATTACCATGAAATTACCACCCTACCCTCGCCTTAGTCCTTGATTCTAAATTGGGTTTAGGAGTCTGTTTTATTTTATTTTATTTGTTGTTTTTTTTGTCCGGGGAGGGGGGGGGAGGAGATTGATCAGCTAATAATTATCCAAAAAAAGAAAGTAAGATTGATCATCTAATAAGGTCTTGAGGTGAATTCCTATAAATATTGAGAGTCAGTGGGTGGGGCAGGAAGATTGATTAACTTATGAGGTCTCGAGGTGAATTTTCATCAATAAAGGTTGTAATCCAGTGGGTAGAAATTGAGATGTTGGTTTATCTTTTGATATGGTTTACTCTTGATCCGACCTTGAGGACAAAATGCATTGTCTTACAAGTGAGAATCGATTATTGAATATGGAAGGCTACTTGGATTCTCTTACTAACCCAATGAATACAAAAGGGTGGTAAAACTAGCATCAAATGTTATGTATGAATCGCAGTGTGGTAAGTGGTTCACCATCTCACCACATGCTTTACTCCAAAAATAGATTTTGGAAATGAACTTTTTTTTTGAAAGGTAAATAAACACAAAGACTAGGACGAACAAGTTCACAAGGCAAGTGAACCAAAGGGAACAAGACACAAAACAAACAAAACACCAAGCAGGAAGAGGAACTACATAACCACGCTCGAAAGCCTGTTTAGTCACTCTCATCCAAATCCTCTAGAATGGAGATCCAATAAAAAAGAATCCTATAAGTGGCCAAGCAAATCCTTTCGAAAGGCATGAACTTGTCTTAAGAAGTTATGGCATTCCTCTCCTTCCAAATAGTTCGGCAAATGACCCTGGCAGAAAGCGCCAAATGCAATTGGAGATGCATTCTAGGTCTCTGATCCACCATTTTGTGATAAGATCGGTGAACCGAAACAACATCACCCAAGAGGCATTTAAAGGGGAGAGAGAAGTCCCACAAATTCCTTACCATCGTATAATGGATAAGTAAATGGTTTACTGTCTCCTCATTCATGCACATAATACACCTATTTATCAAGTTCCATCCTCGACTTTTCAGATGGTTTAGAGTCAGAATCTTATTTAGATAAACACTCCATAAGAAGGAGACCTTTGACAGAAGGCCCAAAGTCCAAATGCCATTAAAGGGGACCCTAACATTAGATTAAGTATCCAAACTCTTGTAAAAAGATTTAGTGGAAAAAATACCTTTTTTTTCTTAACCCACACCTACCCATCCCGTAAATCTATCCCCAACTTAAAGCCCTCCAAAAAGGCCCAAAAGAGTAGTCAACTCCCCCAATCCCTAATCGTTCAAATTCCTCTTCAATTTATGGAACCCTTCTTATTAACATCAAGAAGATAAATACTCCTAAAATATTCTATTAGAGGTTGGTCCCCTATCCAATGGTCCTTTTAGAAATTAATCTTCTCACTCGATCCTAAGCTAAAGCAAATACACCTTTAGAAGTCATCAGTACCATTAAGAATATACTTCAAAGAACACATCCCCCGTGCGCGCGGAGCCTTAGGCCTCCAAACTGAAATCCTACCATACTTAGTCTCAATCATCCATCTCCACAGAATTTCCCTTTCCGTCTCAAATATCTAAAACCATTTACCTAACAATGCTCAATTAGGAATTCTAATCTTTTTAGTGCTAAGACCTCCCCCACGAAGAGAACGCCAAACCCCATTCCACTCCACCAAATGAAACCTATGCTCCATTGAGTCATTCCATAGAAAATTCATAAATCTTTTCTTGATCCTATTTGCCACCGAAACCAGAATCATGAGCAATGAGAGGAAATAATTATGAATATTGGCCATGAAACTCTTAATCAAGGTAAGGTAGGGATGTTGTAACTGACCGTGGGGACGGGCCTTGAACTTTCTCTTAAAAATTATGTTATTGACCATGGGGACATTGTAAGGGAAGCTGATCACATGAAAAATGTTATCTTGGAAGGAATAGGGGACCACACAAACTGTGCCAAGAATAATCCAATGCTTGTATCTAAGATAAGATGAAAGAAATAATTGAACTAAAAGCATACTTTTAAGAACCCATTGACACTTATTATGGTGGGCTCAAATTCGAGGATGTATAATTCAAGTTGAGGGTCTTCAATTTGTAGGGACAACAATCTTGAATTCTTCATAAAGGAATGCAACACAGGTTCTTCTTGAAGCAAGCTTGATCCCTTGGACTACAACTTGATGTCTTCTATATGTTCTCCCTTGTACTCAACTTGATCTTCAATTCTGTTGTCAATTGGTGGCTCATCTTGAGAAGTAAATTCCTTTGGACTTGATTACTCTTTTGAAGAATCTTCATTAGGTAGATCTTTTTAATGACACTGTTGTGACGTTCTTGCACCTTGTACACTAAAGGACTGGTGTAGAGGTGGAAGAACTGCCTGAGAATCTTCCCTATCCTGATTAAGTGGTTGATGGGTTGCACTGGAAGATTCCAATAGAGACAATCTGACGATAATCATACTTAAGAGTCTTTTGCATCTCCGTCATTTGTGCTTGTATACCCTTTACATCACTTTAGATGACCTTCACAGTATTTTTAAGCTCTTGAATGTCCTTTGTATGCTCATTCGTCATGGCAGATAGTGTATTCATAGTATAGCCCATGATTCAGGCCTATGTAACCCTTTATAGAAGAACTCCAAAAAAGATTTGGGGCAACTCTGTAGCTTCTGAAGTAGTTTTACTGGGCTCTTTAACCTTACAGTGTATGCCCTTAGAAATTTTAGAGTTAGAGAAAATCCTTTCCGGAACCCCAAAAAATATTAGGGTAGCCCTAAAATTAATGGAAATGGACCCCAATTAAGCCAAATGGTTTCAAGAAAAAAAAAAAAAAAGACTTGAATATTGATGAAGAAGATGGATTTAAGGCCCTTTGACGAAACCCCAAAATTTTAGGGTAGGCCTAAAATTATTTAGAAACCTAAAAAAATGCCCTAAATTAGTTTAGGCACTTTGAAAGAACTTTAAAACAAAAAACTGATTATTTTATTGAATCAAAGGATCCCAACTAATAGGAATTAATTGGAAAACTGGCTCTGATATCAAATTTGATGTAGGATACAAAGGAAATAAGGATAAAAAAGATGAAAATAAAAGACATAATAATTTTCTGTAGTAAGTAAAGAAAATGAGAAAGGAGGGAAAGAGAGACATAAAGAGGGTAGAATGCTCATCTCATGTGAAATCTTAGGATACCACACTCACTTCAACACACATGTCTTTTTTTCAAACATTCATCTTTAATTGTATTTTATTGCATAGAGGGTGCCCTTAAATAGACTTACATCCTAAAATATTTGGAGCTTTCTTAAAAAAAAAAAAAAAGAAAATATTTTAAAATTTAAAACTTCCTAAAGCACACCTTCTAAAATCCTAAACTTGCTAAAACATAAATAACTTGTTGTACAAGTTTTCTTAATTCCTAGACTTTCCAAAACATAAAATTCCCTAAAGTCTAAACTACTAAAACTTAAGACTTTCTAAAAAATCACCATTTCCGTTTTTTCTGACACTCCCTTATTAATCTTAATTCCTAGACTTTCCAAAACATAAAATTCCCTAAAGTCTAAACTACTAAAACTTAAGACTTTCTAAAAATCACCATTTCCGTTTTTTCTGACACTCCCTTATTAATTTGGTCATAACTTTCCCAAATCTCATTGGATTTGCGCAATCTTGGTCTTGTTAGAAAGGTAACTGAATAACCTATCAAATGACACTAAAATCATGCCAAAATGGCAAGTTTTGACCTTTGAAACAGTGGACTAAACATAATAAACGGGATTAGCCTAAAAAACCCAAAAAATTCTAAAAATTTCTGAAA
The DNA here is from genome assembly GCA_025762735.1 of Platanus orientalis. NCBI lineage: Eukaryota > Viridiplantae > Streptophyta > Magnoliopsida > Proteales > Platanaceae > Platanus > Platanus orientalis. Next base: position 4,883 of record JAOXJP010231152.1, on the reverse strand, counting down.
AAATTACTAAAACACTTATAATTTAATCCCAACTTCATACCAACTTTCTAATTTGGCTGTAATTGCCTTATTACATGTAAAACCATTAATTAAAGCTTCTAAAATAGGAAAATGATAGAAAATTAAGGCTATACTACTAGACATTCTATGAAAGACTATTCATGGTCTCCCAACTTCTTTGTCTTAGCATGGTATGCTTCCGCATCATATTTGCAGAAAATAATTTCAGATCCAAAATAAAATAAATTTCGGACTAGGGGCAATTCTATAATTTTGATAGAATTGGGTAAAATTACCAAAATACCTCTGCCACGTGTCAGAAAATTATGAGATTTTAAAGGGAAGTTCTGATATACAAAAGAGTCCTTCATTCAAAATTTCAAGATATTTGGACTTAGTTTGGTTGGTCAAATCATTAAAAGTTCAGTTCAAGTACACTTTTCTGCAGAAATCCCTAAACCAGATTTGGAAAAACTCTAATTAAACACAGGAATCAAATGGTTTTGATGGGGCTTTTGAGGGGTTTGATAGAGTTTAGCTAGGGAAACAATATCCCTCAAAAGGATTGGAGGAAATAGGGTCTGCGGGGTAGGGAGATTGACTGTTTAGGTAACCCAGACCTTTTCTGCTTAAAGCATAACAACAACTCTTAAAACAGAGATATAAAAACAGAATTTAATCACGAGAATTTAAAGGATCTTCAGATAATAAACTTTGTAATTCAGAGGTAGAATATGCTATACTTGAAGGGGCGATGAGACCTAGAAGCTTCTCCAAATATCCAGTCCTGATGCTTCAGGTTCTATTTGCAGAAATCTGAATTTCAGCACTTGTCTTCAATGATAGTGATATTAGAACAGTAGAGGGAGATTTAAGAGAGGGAAAGGAGAAAAATAATGGTAGTAGTAGAAAAAGAAGAAGAGGGAGAAGGGATAGTGTCATAGGGTTTGGGAGAAGGGATAGTGTCGTAGGGTTTGGGAGAAGAGATGGGAAGGTGAAGAGGGGAAAAGAGAGAGAGAGAGAGAGAGAGAGAGAGAGAGAGAGAGAGAGAGAGAGAGAGAGAATACCACTCGTGGGTATCAACCACCAAAATTTTCATTCAAAATCTCTTAATGCCTTGGGTACATGTTGACACTTTATTTAATAAATCCTAACATACCAAGGTTTTAGAAGTGTCCAAAAATGGAACCTCTAAACCATTGGAAACACTTGATAACAAAACAAACTAAAACAACTAAAAGGGAGACAGTGTTGACCAGCCCATGTGGATCTCCCTTGACACCACTAAAGACAAATAAACCCCTGTAGAAACTTCCTAAACTACCCTTGGCCCCCTTAGTAATACCCTTACTATATAAATAAAACCCATAAAAAAATGTATCCCCACGGCTAGAATTTTCTAGCCCCATTGTACTTTGGCTTGGGCTTCCACAATGGATACCTCTGGTCTAACCAAGTAAGTGATGCTGCATTGCTGGGCCACCTTGCCAGAGACAAGTTAATAGCAACTATTCACTAAAACCTGCAGATAGCAACTGTAAATTTGGAGTGATATAGACATGACTATTGAGTTCTAACTACAGAATGCTCTTGTTTTGGTTGAAGTATTTTTCTATGCTGTCGTTGAATTTGGAGCCTTGATGGAATAGTAATGTTTATATTTTTCTGGAGATCATCATGAAGAAAAGCATATATGTCCATATGATGTGACAGTTGACTGAATCATTTATACAGAGGTCATCATAAAAGAACGGTACGACATCTCTATTACAGCAAGAGCTACAGGTTCATATGATGTGACAGTTGACTGAATCATTTAGACAGTTGACTGATAGTAACCATGAGTATGGGGGAAACCTTTTGCTACTTCTTTGTACTTTTTGATAGATCAACCATCTCTATTACATGTAAATATATGGTGCCCCACAACTCTTTTCCATACAGCAAGAGCTACAGGTTCACATGTATCATGTGGCACATTCTCTTCTTTCATATTTGGGTCATTTTAGCACAAGTGGGGTGCTATAATTATATTCATTAGCATCTAAATGTCATATTTTGCATTATTGCTCATTCTTGACATCCCAGTGGTGCACTTTCACTTTTGTTTTTAATATGGAGTTGTGGTTTCCATGTGATGGCATACTCATGATTGATTTAATTTGTGAGCCAAGCTTTTCTGACATAAAAAAAATCTCAGGATAGCTGGATGGCCCCTTGCAGTTAGGTCAAACTTAATTGGCATTCTTGTCAAAGGACAAGATGTTAAAAATAGTAAATGGATTTGGTTTTGGTGATATGGTCAAAACTGAAGAATGCACGGATATTTGCTAGTCAGTATTATGTTTATATGCAAATGGAAAATCTGCGTCAGGGAAGCTCCTTTAGAATGAAGAAATCTCTTATTGTGATTTTCTGTTTGGGAGAAGGAGCCTCTTGTGGCACAGTTGAAATGATTTAAGATTTAATTGGTGTTGTGTGCATTGATTTAGTGAAAGTTTATTCATTTTCAATTGGTGGAAGTACAAAGCAAATAATTTCTGTATGTTTTTTAAGTACCAGTAACAAACTGTACTTTTTTTTTTGGGCATTGCAGTCACAAGCTATACCTGAATTGCATAATTTCCACACTTCTCCTGTCCTGTTCTTTCTTCCTTGATATGGATTAGTTGCATCGTCAATGATAGTCGTGTGCTTATTTGTTTTTCTTCTTGTGTAATTGATCCGGCAATGAGGATGTTTCTTTTGCTCTTATGTATCCAGGGGGCCTTAAAGGTTTCCATGCTAAGTCCTGGAATTATCTATGAGCCATATGCGCCCCGAGAACCCATATCATTTTGGCAAAGGTTGGTTATGTACACTTGTTTCTTTTGTTGTATCAAATAGTTAAAGATTTTCACTATTTGGTCTTTCACTTGAGTAAGAAAAGATAAGTTAGACCAAACCTTATTGAAGGGTCCATAGCATTTCTTATTACGTCATACTAGTATTATCTGGACCCTTCGATCAAGTTCTGCCCAGTTCATATTTTTTGACAACTAATAATACTACCTTTGCAAAATTCAAAACATGGAAGTCCATTTGAAGAAGAACATTGTTGGATAGGGGGATTCTTCAAAATTCTTCTACAGGATTAAATCATTGAAGTAAGTACCTCATTTAAAATATGAAACTGAATATCTCTGACATAATAACTATGTCTAGGGGATCAACCATAGATGCACTGAAACTAGTCATGGATATATATATATTAATACTTTAAATCGTTTGGTGGGAGAACTGCATTAAAAAACCAACAAAAAAGAAAAAAAAAAGGAAAAAAAATAAAGATGCAGTGGGTTCTCTTGCACTTGTGGAGATTTTTTGGGGCCCTTTTTAAGCGCTTTTACAGAGCTTTTACAGAGCTGCTTTGCATCGTATATTGCCTATAAGATTAACTTGCTTTATAAAAATATTGTTCTTTTCCTACTTATTCTCATCAAATTGCACGACCAAATTGCATCTTTATTTGTAAATGGTATTTTTTCATGCTACTTGTTACTGTAGAGTGCTATTTTGTCACTTTTTAGTGAGACTCGATACTTTGTGGAGCAGATGGTTCACAAGGACTGGGTGGAGAAGAACGAAGGAGGATGCCATTCTAGAGGTACGACCATACTACTTTCCAATTTTGATGTAGTACTTTTAGATGCTGGTGCTTTGTATCCTCTTTCATATCTGAAAGGAATTGTTGCCTATTTGGTTTTCTAATAATTGTCAATATGTTGTAAATATGCATTTTTGATTTGATGTTACGACTTGCAGGTAAACAGGAGTGAACCAGGAATTTCTTTTGGAGAGGGGGGGGGGGAGAGTAAATGTATTGAGTTGAAAATCATATGTCAAGTAGTGAGGCCGTTTACCAATAAATAAATAAATAACGAGGCATAGAACAACTGCTTTTGATATGCATTTTGGACATGTGGGAGCTGAGGTGATATCACAAGATGGGTACACATGTTTTCCCATGTCATGCTTTTTCCAAGTGGAAAGTTTCAATCCAATACCCCTTATCATGTGGCAAAAGAGTCGATTTTTTTCATCCTTTTTACCTCAATAAAAACCCAGGGGCATTATTTGCAGGGTAAAAGTGCAAAGAACAATGTGAACAAGTTAATGTACACTTGGCTAATCCAGTGGTTATTGTTCAGGCTCTAAATCTGTTAGATCTGCTTGATGAATGAATCAAACTATTCATATAACATGTTTCTTTGCAGTATGAAGACTAGGTAAAGACACAAAAAGAAAGAGAGAGGTATTTTGTCAAAAGAAGGGTGTGGTTTTGATTTGATTAGAGAGAGAGATTAATGTTTGAGATTTTCCTTTTGGAAATACAAGAAGTCAGCCAACTGTAACCACACTGCAGTGCACATTTATGTATGAAAAAGCCAGTGAACATTTTTAGTTAAGGAGAAAACATGAAAATTCCTCCTGGATATATGTGTGTGTGTGCGTGCCTGAGGGGCTGTGCTCTATTGATTTTTTTGGGGTTGTTAAGGGAAACTTGTAAAATATGAGGGCCCATGTCTCATAAATCCCCTCCAATTTTCTCATTTTTGCTATGATGCAGGAAATATTAAGGAAAAAAAAAAAACAATAACAGGAAAATTTAAAGTCATGAGATCAGGAAAAGGAATGTATAGGGTGAAATGAAATTGAAATAGCCAACGAAAAACAATAGAAGATAAACAAGGATCTGATATTAATGAAAATCAGCAAGGAAGATCCTAGCTGTGGGTAAGACTAAAGTAGAAACTTCTTAGGATATTACAACAACAACAACAACAAACAGCCTTATCCCAACTATTTGGGGTTGGCTACATGAATCCTGTTCCGCCATTCCG
>JAOXJP010231151.1:0-10675 GCA_025762735.1 Platanus orientalis | reverse complement strand
CTTTGGGTGAACTGCTGGTTTACTCCGGTCAAAGCCATTGAATTAGATCTTTTGGCCCGAAATGAAATATATGATATTATAATAAAGGAAGAAAAATTTATGTGATGACAAAGTGTCTTAGTGTTTACGATGAAATATAAGCTGACACATGATGTGTTTGGGGTTCAAAAAAGTGTTCAGGTATTAAAATAGAGACATCAAATTTAAAAGCACATCATGTGTCAATCAATGGCACGCCTACATAGGCGTGTCAACACAGACAATCAATTTTCAATAAAAAATAAAATTACAATAAGTCTTATCCTTCTGTGACGTCGTTTAATCGTTTCATGTGTCGGCTCCTAAAACTCAAAATAATAAGAAAAAAGAGTAAATTTCACTTTGTCTCGGCTTGCTGTCAATTGCTATGACGTTGAGAGTTCGTATCTTCTGTGCTGCATTGTGGTGAGCCACAGGTAAGCCCAGACACAAAGAGCCTTTTGTGTGTGGGCTCACTTGTAGCTCACCATAAGGTGGCGCAGAGGATACGAGTCCTGATGTTGATCGTCTCCTTTATTTAGAAATGAAAATTTGAAGTTTCGGTCCCACATTGACGTGCTTAATCGACTTGATAGGTCAGAAGGGCAGTAAAATTCAAAATAAATTAGGTAAATTATTTAGTCTTGGCCTGCTGACAATGGTGATGATGTTCCAATAATCCATTTTTTAGTTTTAACTTTTTTAAGTCCTTAAAATCAAATATTGAAACTAATTAAAATTAGTTAATCCAATGAGCCTAAGAAGGCGTCATATTTACCAAAAAAAAAAAAAAAAAAGAGGGGTCATTATAATGTTTATTGCAGATTTGTAAGCTTCCAATCTCGCAGTCTTGCAAACCTTGCAGGCTTATGGACTCATAGGTCTTGTGGACTATCGTAATCTTACTGACATTGGGCTCCAACAGGCCGTAGCTATTTGCCTACCCAAAATTATTTGTGGGCAGGAGATGATCCTTCTGGTTTCAGCCCTCACCCACCAGATTATATATACGTCTCCCGCCACTAGACTCAATTTCCGAAAAGCTTAGTGTTTCTAAGTTTAAGTAGAGAAGGGGAGTAGAAAGATAGGATTCAGTGAAGCGTCACGCGTAATAATGAAGAATTAATTACCTTGTGTGTTTGTTTGAGACTTTGAAAGAGCTTTTGCATAGCAGAGAAAAAGAATGGTGAAAGGAGAAGAAGTTAGCAACAAGCAGATTCTGTTGAGGGAGTATGTGTATGGATCTCCGAAAGAGAGCGACATGGTTCTGAGCACGGGAACTATCCGATCCAAGGTTCCTGAAGGATCCAAGGCCATCCTGGTGAAGAATCTCTACTTAGGTTGCGATCCATATTTGCGTAATCGAATGAAGAAGGGCGAAGCTCCAGGTTATCCTTCCTTCAAGCCAGGCTCGGTAAGAGTCAATTGTTTATTGATTCATTTTTAATGTTATTTCAATGAAATTTGGATTTTGATTGCTATAGAATTTATCAAATCATTACTTATGAATTCATATATAACGATTTACTTGAGATCTATGATCCCTTTTTTGTTTTTGGCTTTCTTGTTAAAATACGTGCAGGCCTTATTTGGGTTTGGTGTAGCTAAAGTGTTGGATTCTGATGATCCAAAATTGAGAGAAGGTGACTTGGTGTGGGGGATCACTGGATGGGAAGAGTACAGCCTTATTACGACCCCAGACTCTATGTTTAAGATTGAACATAAAGACGTACCTCTTTCCTACTACACAGGAATTCTGGGTGAGTGCGCTAATCATATTAGTTCATGAGATGCAAACCTAGTTCTCGTTAGTAAAAAATAGTAGACAGTTGTAAATCTTTTTGGTTGAGATGGTGCCTCGATTCCACACGGAACCAGCCGTGCCCAACCGCTTCAGTGAGAAGCCTGATTCATCCAATTATGACATCCTTTGTACGGCTTTGGGATATTTTGGAGTTTTTAAAAACCCATTTAGGGTTTCACAAGTTGCTATAAAAGGGTCTTTTATAAGTTCTAGAGTTGTGGAAGATTTGGGCAGATTGTGGGAAGAGAGAGACTTTGGTGAATGGCAAGAACATATTTGGTTTTGGAGAATTTTCTTTGGGTTTTTCTTTTAAGGTTTCAGTCTTTGAATTTGAGAATTCACCATTGTGGGTTTTGTATTCTTTTTTATTATCCATATTAATGAAATTTTTGATCATCTTCACCCATAGATGTAGGCAGGTTTACCAAACCCACATTAAATATCGTGTACTATCATTGTTCTTTGCCATTTTCTGTTTTCTCGTATTGTTTTCACACATTGCATACTTGAATCCCATCCGTATGTTTGTTCAGCTGTATTATTTTGGCACAACATTTTTTTTTCCAGATCACACAGTTTACAATACTAATGGGGCGGGTTAACGTTGCTTTATAGGTATGCCTGGTTTGACTGCTTACGCTGGTTTTTTTGAGGTTTGCTGCCCTAAGAAAGGAGAATATGTGTTCGTGTCATCGGCATTTGGTGCAGTTGGCCTGCTTGTCGGTCAGTTCGCAAAGTTGATGGGTTGCTTTGTAGTCGGAAGTGCTGGATCCAATAAAAAGGTGAGATTCAATTCCCCCTGCGTCAATATTTTAGTACTGTTCCATTCCATCATCATCGCCATGGGGGTTGTTTATTGCAATCAAACCAATATATATGGGTTGCAAGTAATGGATGATCAGGTGCTACCCGCAACCCACAATCTCCACAGGATTGCAAGCTCACCAGGCTCTGCGAGAATTATGCTTATCAGACTTTGGGGCTGTGGACTTAGAGAGTCGTGGACTGATCCCAACCGTCCCCTATTCAACTTGTGCCTGCTGGGCCTGCAGATACAAAGCCCAAAACAACACTAGCAAAATGTTTAGGTCCATTGAAAATTGTGCAGGCCTGCTGGCCAACAGAGTGAGGATCGTCTCCTGTTAGTGGGACCCTTCTGTGACAGTCCCAGATGACCGCCTGCTCGCCAATCACATTGTTACAAATTTTGCTGGTGATCATGATGATAGTTGAATATTAACTTCTTTCTTTGTTTACTGACCATACTTAAAGGTTGATCTATTGAAGGACAAGTTTGGGTTCGACGAGGCTTTCAATTACAAAGAAGGGCATGACTTAGATGCCACGTTGAAAAGGTCAGTATCCGTATGAGAAATTTCAAAGGTCACCCTGAAGCTGAATTAAATTGAATAATCATCTTATTTTCCCTTCGTGGATTGCTGGTATTTTTATTTTCCTCAAAACCATAACTATGTTTCAGAGCATTGGTTCCAAATCCCAAAATCAGTATTGTTTAATCTTTAAGTGTTCCTCATCCATTACATTGAAAATTTGTGAAAGTGATACCACCCATTCCAATTTCCACCACCCAAGAAAATTATTTACTTCCATTCTTCTACAAGTATTAAACCACTACTTTGATTACAATAAGTATATAAGTGTACCAACTACTCTTAAGCCCTGTATGGCGTATGCCAATTCTTGTGAAATTCAAAAGTTATAACCCTAATATCCATATCCACTATGATCAGAATTTCATGGTCGTCTACAACCAGCAGGCATGTGTCAATCAATGGCACGCCTACGTATGCTTGTGTCAACACAGACAGTTATTCTCTAAAGAAAAATCCATTCATATTAGGTGCTCGATCTGCGGTTGACAGGTACTTCCCCGATGGAATTGACATTTATTTTGAGAACGTAGGCGGTAAGATGCTGGATGCGGTTCTCCTCAACATGAGACAACACGGCCGCATTGCTGTGTGCGGGATGATCTCCCAGTACAACCTCCAACAGCCCGAAGGAGTTCATAATTTGGCTTATCTTATCTCTAAGAGGATCCGCATGGAGGGCTTTGCAGTTTTCGATTACTATCACATCTATCCCAAGTTCCTGGATTTAACTCTCCAATACTTGAAAGAAGGGAAGATGGTTTATGCAGAAGATATTGATGAAGGCCTTGAGAGTGGGCCCTCAGCTTTAATCAGACTCTTTGCCGGCCGCAATATCGGAAAACAGGTGATTGTAGTTGCTCGCGAATGATAACCACCCAGCCGGAACATCAATCCATATATTTATGTTTCGTGGGACTGTTTCTTTTTATCATTTTCTAGGGACTTCTGTTGATTTGCAAGGAAGTTTGAGATGATTGTCCATAAGCTTATGGTTGATGTCTCAAAATATGTGGATCATCCCATTAATATAAATAGAATTTCACATTGTAATGGTTAAGATCGTCTGTTCTAGATGATGGTAAACTTTGGTGTAATAAAACATAAAATAAAATAAAATAAACAAAAAGCTTTTAATTTGTTTGGCTTTATTTCCTCCTTAATGGATGGGTAACTTATTATGGGATGATCCAAATCAATGTTAAAGTTACACCAATGAGACAGATGATGATAGGAATTATAAAGTTTAAAGTCTTTCCATGCTGTTTGCCACTATGATTTATTAAGGGTTAATTACGATAATGCCATTTGGACTTATTGACAATACAGTCTCTTCCCTTTAACTATCAATAATACGGTTGACCCCCTATAAATAAGATTCTGGTTACAAAAGTTAGGGTTGGGATGATTTTACCAAATTACCAAATGTTCTGAAAGTTATATTTTTAAATAATAATAATTTTTTTTTATCATATACCTGAAGTACCCTCCCACCTAATTTGTGTAATTTTCCCTAGCCTGTCACCCACCTTCGTCTTCCTCCCTTCTTATGTGAACTCCATCTTCGCCGATGATGACTTTGATGCTTCTATCCAAGGGTTTTGAAATCCTCTTACAGAAATATTAGAGAGGACAGAATGGGACTGAAGGCTTATGTACAAGATCGTATCCCGTCAGTATCAAGCTTGTAAATCAAATCCTAGAACAACAGGGATGAAGAATGAGTTGTATCACTTGCAGATCAGATTCACTAAAGGTGAGCGGTTGCCCCCCACCCCCCTCTCAAATTTGAAGAAAAAAAGAAAAAGAAAAAAAGAAACAACAGCAGCAACAGCCAAGAAAATGTTCTGTTATCACAAATTGTCTTTAGTGTTTAGTGGTGGAGCCACGTTGGGGCAAGGTGGGCAGCCTCCCCCTCAAATTTGAAGAAAAACAACAACAACCAACAAAATGTTCTGTGATGACAAATTGTCTAGTGTTTACGGTGAATTATAAGCTGACACATGTTGTGTTGGTGTAAAAAAAAAGTGTTCAGGTGTAAAAAAAAAGACTCCAAATTCAAAAACACATCATGTGTCAATCAACAGCATGCATACATAAGCCTGTGTCAACACAGAAAAAGTACCTAATAGGCTAGAGTAAGAAGTCTAGTCACTTTGAGAAACCACGTTAAATAGATTTACTCAAGTGGTTAGAGAGACGTTTACAAAGACTTATGGTTGTAAATTGAAATTTTTATTTATTTTTATTTCATAGAAGAGAGGAACCACATTAACAAAAGAGATTATTACCAAAAAAACGGAAGAGAGATTGAAGCTTTAAAAAACAAACCTGTAAATGCTATGTGAAGAAAAAGTCTTTGTCGTGTACATGATGAATTATAAGCTGACACATGTTGTGTTGGGGGTAAAATCATCCAATAAAGTGTTTAATTGAAAAAGAAAAATATATATTTTTTCTCTCCTCTAAGCCGAGGTTTCTCTCAATCGTGCGGCTACAATCTCTTCTATTCCTTTTATTTGATTTTGCTTTTTTTTTTTAAGATTGATTGTCTGTGTTGATGTTCTATCTAGGAATTGGTGCTCAGGACCGTGGACATAAAGCGTGGAGAAAATGGGTGGGGATTTGAAATTTCTTCTAACCCACCCAAATTCCTGCCCATTTTCTTCCACGTGTCATCCCCACGGTCCTGGACACCAAAATCCTAGATAGAATATTTGTTTCATTCTCTTCATTAACAGAAGTCTAGTTGCTTCTCTTGTCTAACATATAAATGTAACCTAAATCCATGGCAAAACTTATTAGATTGGATACAAAAAAGATAATAAAAGACCAAAGAGAATCAGAGATCCAAATACAATAGCTCTTTGATAAGGTATTGGAATGTTGATCAATCTTATGAACAATCATGGAGAAACATTATTGTTAGATTTAAATACGATAACGGGAAGAAACAAAAGATTTAAAATGAGATTTCAAATAGAAACTATCTATTACAAGGTGATGGACGAAGGGTTCACATCATCTCCAGTCTAAATGGGTAGGTAATACACTACTTTCTGCCAAGGAAGTAATGCTATTTGACATGGTGTATTAATAAATACACATGTACATATTTGTTGTGCATTTACAGCAATGCTTGCTTATAACCCATATTTTTTCGTCAATACTATTTTGAATCATCTCTAGTCTAAATGAACAAATATCACACCACTACTAATCAGTGCCGGGAATGTGTCCTAACAAAGGTGTTTAGTTTAATATATATGGGTTAAATGAGTGTATTATAGTAAATAAGTAGTATTTATTATCTTAAAACATTGCTGGTCCTAAGCCCGGATAAAGGAGGAGGGTTGATACCTGGTTGAGAACCGGCTATAAAAACCAACTCAAACCATTTAAACATGAATCATAGAATTATGTTATTTCAATCTAACACAAGGGCGTTCCCTTTTTTGCGACATGCCTCATTCCCTAGATGTGGCAAAAAATCGGCGAGAGGCACCTCACTCCCCAAATGTGGTGAAAATTTGGCAAAGGGCGTTGCAATGACACTTGAATGCGATGATTAGTATACAAGGGTTCCCACACCATGGACGAGTGTGTAAAAAAGTTAGTACAAGAGAGTAGGATTCACTTAGCAACTTGGAACATAGGAACCTTAACAAGTAAGAATACAGAGTTAATGGAAACTATGAAAAAGAAGGAGAGTTAATATTGCTTGTTTACAAGAGATTAAATGGAAAGGGAAAAAGGCTAAAGATATTGATGGCTTTAAACTTTAGTATACAGGACAAGTCAATAACAAAAATAGGGTAGGAATACTAGTAGATAAATATCTAAAGGAGGAAGTTGTAGATGTTAAGAGAATAGGTGATAGGATTATAGCAATTAAACTAGTCTTAGAAAAAGAGATAATCAACATAATTAGTGCTTATGCACCGTGAAATTGCTCTAAAGTAATCCTAGAGGGGGGTGAATAGAATTTTTAAATTAATTTACCCATTTTTCAATTTTAACTTGGTATTGATTTTAATCCTTTTAACTTAGCCTAAGTGTGTGTGCGCTTCAAGGTGTCTACTTAAGTATTTTTTCAAACAAGTGCTATGCAAGAGTAGTAAAGAAGATTCAAAGAAAGAGACAAACAATCACACACACAATCCACAACAAGAGATTTATAGTGGTTTAGCACTAGGGCTCTTATGACCACTCTTCTAAAGCTCACTACCGAGTTTAGGTATATTTCATTTAGGTACTATTACAACTTAGGTTAATATACAAACCTAACTACTTGCTCATAAGAAAACTGAACAACAACACTCGTGTCTCCGGTGAGTATGTACTACTTCCTGTGTCTCTGATGGAGGTAGTTAAGCTTTCGATGTCTCCGACGAAAGCAAAGCAACAAAAATGATAAATATGAATGTAAAGTAAAGCAAATATTACCGCAAGATAGTTGATGTTGCTAGTTGTTCAAAGTGGGGTGCTCCTTGTTGAGCTAGTTTGCCTTTGCTACCCACAAACTCCAAGTACTTAGCTCTAGTACTCCTTGAGCTCAGCTAAATGTGAGTTTTTTCTAGGGAAAGGCTCATCACAAGTTCTCCTTAATAGTAATAGAGTGGTATTCAAGATGAGAGAAAAAGAGAGTGAATCTAGTGGACGATGTTAGCTAATCAAGCTCAAAACTAGTGGGCAATGATGGTTTTCATAGTGGAGGATGCTCTCAATATAGTAAACTTTGTAGCTCTCTCTAAAACATCTTAGAGTATTGAAGTTGATTTACCCTGATGAGAAAAGTTCTTTTTTATGGGGTTGAGGAGCACCCATAGCCTTTAGATTGACATCTTTTATAAATGACAACATTTTGGAGCCTTAGATTTGAAAAACAGAGTTCAAAATTTGAAAAACTCTCCTTAAAATTTATGTTCTAAATATTTTCAAAAAATGCCCTCGCAATCGATTACAACTCACAATTAAGCTCGTAATCGATTACTTGATCCCAAATAGATTTTAAGTCTAGGGACTTTGGTCCAAATCAGTTTCACAACCAATTACAACCTATGAGTTTTGGCCTCAGGAGTCTTAGACTGTGCCTAGATTTTGCTCATAATCGATTGCATGATTCACAACCAATTACGCCGAAATTGATTGCTTGATTTGCAATCGATTGCGGCTCCCAATTTTTTAACACTGTGGAGGGTCTGTCCTTGGGTCTTTTACCTTTGGGTTTTGTGAGATGCCTAGCGCCATATGTATATTGGTTTTAAGGTACTAAAATGATATCCAATGCATGCTTTATACCTTTCTTGGTGTGGTAAATCTGAGGTAGTTTCTACTTTCTTCTTCAGGTCTTTAGTCCTTCTTGTCTTCATGTCTTGAACTTGTGAGAGCATAGAACACTTACAAGACACATACCACTACACATTTAACCATGGGATTGGCATACATCAACAACTCCCCCTTTTCAATTCCATAGAAAAATCCAAATACACTGAGATATATAATATACATGATTCCCCATAACCCAATTACATGGACTCAAATAAACTCAAGGCTAAACATTAAGCTCAACATCTTGGTCTTCAGGACTTGTGTTTTGAGTCAAAGAGGCCTGCAATCACAACCACAAAACAACCATCTTCCTCATGCCAAAAGACAAAGATATGAACAAGATAAAGAGCAAGTGCATAAGATAAAATTAGGTGCTTTAAGTTTAAAAAGTTTATAGAAGTTTGTTTCATTTTGGTTGGTGTGTACTCCCCCTATTTAAGTGCTCTACTCTCCCTATATGTTGGGTGAAACTCCCATTATATGTGTAAAGTGACCCCCCCTCAATTTCACATCTCATGACCACTTCATCAATGGATTTGAACCATTTTTACCCCTTTTTTTAGCAAGAATTGACAAGAAGTTAAACATGCAAACCATAAACCATAAAAGAGAAGAATTTGGACAAGATAAAATTCATTCATAATTAGAGTGAAGTACAAAATTAAGTCCATGAGGCTATAAATAAGCACTAGGGGACTCCCCTAGGTATAATGAAGAAGTATAAGCCTCAATCACATAAAAGAGCCCCTATAGGGTAGTACGACCATTTGAACACTGACCCTAATGCCTCTTTAGGCATCTATACAGGCATTTTCCATCTAGGCAAAGAAATACTATAAAAAGAAATACATGTCCTTAGGGAAAAAATTTGGGTGAAACCATGAAATCAGTCCTCTCCTGACTCACTTTCATCCTCAACATTTGCATCTCTAACACAACTAGCATCTCCCTCATCACTCTCACTCTCACTCTCATCCTCATCCTCCTCCACATCATCATCTACTAAGCCATGACCTCCACCTGCACCACCACCAGCTACACCTCCCACTGTTGCATCCTCATCCTCAGGTTGTGGATCCTCTTGAAACTGAGGGGCTGGTACATCAAAAACCTCCTCATCCTTGGCCTCATCATCATTCTCAGATCCACTAACTAATCCCATCTCGATGGGATGGTCTGGATGATCGGCATTGTAGCTTACCGCCAGCTTCCTTTAATTTTAGGCAAGTGTCTTTTAGTTCTTCAAAACCTTCGAGACGTTGTGCACCAACTTGTGTAGAACTCCCATCATAGAGGACTTCATTTTAGCAGAACAGGCTCTAGATGGCCAGGGTATCAGTGTGGAGGTGGAGGAAGGCACTGCTATAGTGGTCTAGATCAGACCCATCTTTCTCAGGGTTCCATGACTCACGGCTCTCCCATCCTTCCTGCCCTTAGGTGTTACCTTGAAGGGAACCTGCTCTGTTTGTATGATGCGAGTGACAACCGTCGGATACGAAAGGCTACCAGAAGAGTGTGTTGACTTGTGTGCCAATATCATCATGTAGCAAAAGATAGAGGACAGGTCAATCCTCTATGAGTCGAGGATGACATCGATCAAGTAGGCAGTGTTATTAGTGAGACTACTCCTGTTGGTGGTGGGGAGGATGTTGTAGGTGAAAATCCGATGGAGGACTTGGTCAATTGACATACAATCTTTGTGAAACAGCTTCTCAGACCAGTTGGCGAAGCACCACACAATCTCTCTACCTATGCTCCCTTTTGCTCTAAAGAGGTCTTATGGATCGGGAAGGCAATGGGGCCCTGTGTGACTCGAGGCACCCCTAGATGACATGAGATGGAGTCAGAGCTGACCTTCAAAGGCACCCCATTCACTATCATCTCATTGTTGACATCGAAGAAGTTGGCATAAAAAATGTGTACCGCTTCTTCTTGGAAAGGCTCGATCACAAAAATAAGGGGCATCCACTGTCTACCTTCCAAGCTCTCCATCAATCTGGCCATATAGAGAGTCTCAAGATCCAAAAAGAATTTTGTGATGATGGATCTTCTGGAAAAGATGCTCTAGTACCGCTCTAGGCCTGTGGCAAGGAGAGAAGGAACCAACATTCCTCTTCGAATGTGTCTAGGG
>JAOXJP010231150.1:0-24654 GCA_025762735.1 Platanus orientalis | reverse complement strand
GGGGCCTGTGCGAGGCAGGGGGTTGTGGGTCCCACCCCCACATGAAGTTAAAAAAAAAAAATTTTTGGGGGGGGGCATGGCCCCCTCCTGCCCCATGTGGCTTTGCCACTGAAAAAACCCCTCCAATCACAGATAATAACTCTTGTTCCAAAAAGATGGGAGAACTCACAATAAGCACCATCAAAGTTAACTTTAACAAAATCCAACATCAGACGTCTCCAAACAAGATTCTTGATCCACCTATCCGAGCTTAAAAAGGTATGATTACTAGCCAAAGTCTCATTTAGCAACCTAAAAGCACCAAAAGAGGCATCAGGCATATTAAAAGGAATATTATCAAACACAGCCTTATTGTGAGCCTTCCAAATATACCAAGCAAAGATAGCAACAACACTAAGGATATCAGATCACTCATGTTTGGAAAAACTAGGTAAATTACACCACATGGAAAACCAATCCATGAAAGAGAGATTTATATTAAGAATGGTCCTGAGACTAAGAGGGGAGGTAAACTAAACAAGGGCAACCACGCAACAGTTAACAAGACAATGCAAGGTAGTCTCTTTTGCCTCTTTACATAAAGGATAGAGATCTAAGATAACGATTTTCCTTCTGATTAGATTTTCTTTAATAGGTAAAGCCTCTTTATAGGCACGTCAAATAAAGTGTTTAACTTTGGATAAAGTATTGAGAGACTAGATCAAATTCCATGAGAATTTATTTGAGGGATGTATGGAAGGGGTAGGTGGAGGAGTTGGAACATTTGAAATCTGGGATAGGGCAATGGAGAGATAGTAAGCAGATTTAATAGAGAAAAAGCCTTTCTTTTTAGGCCTCCAAATAAGGTTGTCAAGAATGGGGGATTGAGGGATAGGGATTCTCCTAATGAAGTCTTTTTCCATGGGGGTAATCCATTCACTAATGCTAGAAAGGTCCTAGGATCTAGAATCTTGATCAATCAGTTGATGGACTCTATGCATTTGAGGGGGTTCTTGGGATCTTATAGATTATCTAAAGCTATTGGTACTAGAACGTCTTTCCAATGCCAGTATTCCTCCCATCTCCAACATTCTAAAGCAACCCTTTAATAAGGTCTCTACCCCTAAGGATACTTTTTCAGGCTTAAGAGTTATTGCGATGACATTTGACAAATAGGAAAGAACGCTTAGGGAAGTATAAAGCTTTAAGAACTTTGATCTAAAGGCTTTCAGGGTTATGAATAATTCTCCAAGCCTATTTGACCAAGAAAGCCAGATTGAAGTTATGTAAGTCCCAAAAACCAAGCCCACTATGCCTTTTACTCTTTTGGCATTTGTCCCATCCAATCCAGTTGCTTTTTTCTTATCATTTTTGCCACTTTCCCACCAAAACTAAAGTTGAATAGAGTTAATCGAGTTGCAAATCGATTTGGGGAGGAAAAAACAAGACATAGCATAAGTAGGAATAGTTGCCTCTACCGATTTAAGAAGGTCCTCTTTCTCAGCCCGAGAGAGGAGCTTTCCTTTCCACCCTTGAACTTTCAACCTAGTTCTATCATCGATGTAAGAGAATAAAAAAAATTTATCTCTTTTAATAGTAGATGGAAGACCAAAGTAGGAACCTAGATTTTTAGCTTATTTAATCCCCAAATTACTCAAAACAATTCTTTTAAATTGTTTAGGGGTGTTCTGGCTAAAAATGACTTCAGATTTATCTTGATTAATAGTTTGGCCCGAAGTCTCACTAAATTGAGGGGAAACTTTAGAGAAGATGTAACAGTCATCCGTAAACAAAAGATGAGAAATAAGGGAGCATGATTGATTAATTTTGATATTAGAGATCGCCATAAATCTTTCAAGACTAATTAAAGAAGCAGACAAACCCTCAACACAAAGTAGAAAAAGGAAGGGAGAAAGGGGATCACCTTATATGAGACCTCTCAAAGGGATAATCTCATCCCCTAGAGCACCATTGATCAGGGTTTTATAAGAGACAAACCCCATACACTCTTTAATCCATCCTCTTCACTTTTCATTGAAGCCCACTTGTTCCATCATAGCAAAGATCATAGACCACTCCACTATATCATAAGCCGTACTCATATCAAGTTTGATGGTCATATGATGATTGTTTGACTTATCCTTTTTGAGGAAACGAAATACTTCATGAGCAATTAAAATGTTGTTTGGAATTCCCCCCCCTAATAAAAACACCTTAGTGAGGGGATATAATTTTCAGGAAAACCTCCTTCATTCTGTTTGCTAGAGTTTTAGCAATGATCTTGTAGAAAGCATTGTATAGACTAATCGGTTTAAAGTCAGAGATAGCTTCAGGGACTTTAAGTTTAGGAATGAGAGCAATAAAGGTTTAATTATTCGATCAAAGGCCCAAGTTATGGCGGAAATTTTTTTTAACAACCTCAATGATGTCCTCATCCATAAATTTCCAATATTCTTAGAAGAAACCAGCTTGAAAGCCATCCAGGTCAGGGGCCTTAAGCTTGTCCATTTGAAAACTGCCTTCTTTATCTCATCATCACTAAAATCTTTGTTTAAGAAGGATTTGGATTCTTTTGAGAAGAAAAGATAGGAATTCTCAGTAACATTATGTATCTGATTTAGCAAAGGGTTGTTTGACCTAAATAATTTGAAAAAGTAACTCTCAACAACTTTATGAATCTTCTCATTTCCTTGAACCCACTCCCCTTTATTATCCTTAATAGCCATGATTATATTCCCGACCCTCCTGACAATAATGAAAATGTGAAAAAAAAAATGTGTTTCTATCTCCCCATTTTAACCAATTGACTCTCGATTTTTGGGTCCATCTGATTTCACTCTTTTTCAGTTAATCATCAAGATTGGACTCCTCATCTTAAATAGCCTTCAAGGAATCCTTGTGAGGTTCCTAATTATGAAGAAATTCTAGCTTAGATCTTGCTTCCTCAATCTTACTATCAATATTGTCAAAATCATTTTTATTCCATTTTTGAAGGGCTTGGAGGAGAGTGTCAATCTTTTCTTTCATATAGTTCACTCCATCACTCTGAGAAAGACCAGAAAGGTAGGCTTTTCTAGTCCAAATAAACTTGATATGTTCTTTACAACTAGGGTGACTAGTCCAAGCCCACTCAAATCTAAAAGGTCTAGGGGTGAATTTAGACACAGGAAGAGAATAAAAAATAATGCAAGTATGGTCCGAACCCTGAATAATCATATTCTCCACACAAGCATTAGGGTAAAGGGATTTTCAGGCCTCATTGCATACAGATCGGTCCAACCTTTCTTTGATATGCCTAGACCCACTTTGTTTGTTTATCCAAGTGAAGGGCGTCCCATAATGTCCCATATCAAACAACTTACCCTCATCCAAGATATGATGCATTTTTCTGAGACTGCTACTAGATATTTTGATACCTCCCATTTTATCCTTTCTGTCCTAGATACAATTTTAATCCCCGATACACATAAGAGGCCTAGAAATCTGACTGATTTTGCCAATAATTTGATCATAAAAAGACTTCTTAAGCTCTCTATTAAGCTCACTATAGACAAATAACACTCTCCACAATGAATTTAGTTCCTTGTCCAGAATTCTATCATTGATATAATGTTTATTCATATCGATGACTTTCAGCCAAAAAAGTCTGGTTCAACATCTTTTCTCCAAAGATGCACCAAACCCCCAGAAAGCCCCAAAGAATCAACAACCTTCAAATTCCAATCCTTAAAAATGTCAATTTTTTTGTGAAACATATCACCTTGACACATAGTTTTACAAAGAAACACAATCTGTGGGTTTTTGGACTTGATCATCGCCCTTAATGCTCTAGCTATCAGGGATTTCCCGATTCCTTGATAGTTCCAAGCAGATATCTTCATAGATAACCATGTGTTGTTTTGGGACAGACACTAGAACCCATTCATTAAGTTTGGATTTTTGGGTGGGAGAATCAAGGCTATTGGACACTCTCGACCTAGCAACATAAGGGTGCTGATTTTGGCACCATAAGATTTGGGAACTCATAACCAATAGATTAAAAAATTTATCACATCTAACTCTAGGTAACGTTAAGAATTGGTAAAACAGACACAATTCCAAGTCAAATCCTATCAAAATACAGGCTAAGACACATGAGAGCACTACTTTCATGTTCTTAGAGCTCAACCCTAGAGAGATAAAAAAAGATCAGGGAAACTTCGTAATTTGTTGAGGAATAGAAGTAATGAGAAAGAGCTTCCAGCAACATACAAAATATGGAATTTCTATTGACAATATAGATAGAGTAATTATCTAAACAGACATAAAATTTACTATATGCATTGTCTAAAGTCTCTAGTGGCCTTAAATCAATTTCAAACCAGTGAAACCATTTTCAACACTTGTTGCATTTTTCCTTTACAAATCCATCAGCTAAGAGTGAATTCAACGATGTTTTTAGTTTAGTGATTTCATAAGAAATTGGACAGAGTTTTAAACGATGATTCCAGTTCATAAATATATTGTCCTAAGGGATGCACTTAACATTTTTTTTGAAAACACTTGAGAAAATTCCTAATAAACCACAAGATTAGAGGACATACCTTTGAAATAAAAAAAAAAAAGGCTTTAGAAATATTTTGAAAAGGGTTACCTTAAGTGGTTGTAGAGTTGATCCAATCATCACTTTTTTCCAAGTTGGTTCTTTCTTATGGACCGCCTCACGCTTCCTTTTCACATATGGCTTGGACCCGCGCCTACAAAGATGCCTGAGCTCTTTTGGAAGTTTGAAAACCATTGGGTCGAGGGAGGACCTTCATCAATTCGAGCTTGTTTTGGAGAGGAGGCAATTGACTCACTGAAGCTAGAAGGGACCTCTTTTCCTTAACTTGTTATATTTGAAGTAGAAATTAGGGATGAATTGGGTATAGTAGAAAGGTCCTTACAACCAGACTTTTTTGGTTCAACCAAATCAGGCCGGTTATTGGCAGAAGAGCTTTGACCTGAAAGCACCTTTTGAGGCATAACGGTCTCTAGACCGTCAAGAGTCCCAGCTGCTAAGGAGGCATTAAAGGTGGGATGTTGACATGTACTAACTTAGCTTTTTGCATCAAAACAATCCACCTTTCCTTCCACTGAAGCCCCTTCCATTAGACCTTTATCTTGGGAACCACCAAAGAGAGGTGCCTGGACATTTGACGTGATGCATTGGGAAGGAAGAGTCTGGACACCAACATATATACTTGCAGCAGAGAGAAACCCAGATGTAGAAACAACCATAGAGTTGACAACTTTCGAAGTGTTTGTGTGAAGAAGTGGCAACGGAGCCGTTTGGGGAGTTGGATGACTGACGTCAACAGCCACCTCATCCAATTAATGCAGCAAGGAACAACAAGGATTCTCATCCCGGATTCTTATGCTTGATTCTGGCCGGTCCCTTCAAATATCCGATTGTCGTTCGTCGGAGTTGGGCCTGATGGAGGGAGGAGTGAAAAACTAATGTGAGAAGGCAGGTACATTTCCAAAACCCCATATTTTGGTGATTCCCCTCTAAGATTAGCTACTAAGTTCCTGACTTTTTGGATTGCTTCAATAGGGGCTCCCACCAATTCATCCTCCACCTTCCTCTGGCATTTCGTATCCTCATGGTTGAGCATGCCACAAGTAGTAACATAAATTTCTTAGTCTCTCCAGCTTCACCGAGATCTGATGGACCTTCTCATCATCACATTTGAGAGTGAACACAACTCTCAGAGGCTGAGTAATATCCACTATTATTCTCACCCTCAAGAAATCATGTTCATCGTGGTCGACGTTGATGAAACTTCCCAGGCGTCGAGCAAGCACCTTGGCTGCAACATCCATGTAGAAGTCCTAAGGAATTCCATGGAAGTGCACCCAAAACTCTCATAGAACTCTATTTCTTCATAATTGGTACCTCTCCTCTAAGTCACCATGGTGATAGTGTAGCGATTAAAGTGCCATGAGCCGTCCATCCACAACTTGCAAAAGTCAGACTTTTGATAGAAAATGGATCTATAACTGTCATTTTGCAGAGGAAAGATATCAATAGGTTTAACCTAAGTCCATGCTTTCTTCATAACCTTGACAAAGAGTTCTTTGTTGTGTGCCTTGCTCATAAGAGGTTTAACCAACACACACATTGTAACTGTATCAGAGTTTTCATCTTTGGAGTGCTTCGAGACAATGACTTCTAAGTTTAGATGTCATTGCGCCTGGACTTGAGCCAAGAGTTCCTCTTCATCCATGGCAAAAGCTTGCTAGATCTCCTCAATATAGACCATATCATTGCTTTCTTCCATACCATCAAAGAGAAACAAAACCACGAGTGGGGAAAAGAAAATAGAGGGAGACGCAACAACACGAAACCCAAAAAATCCTAAAATAAAGAATGGCTTAGGCACCTAGGACAACAAAAATAATAGAAAAGCACCTCTGGGAAAAAAAAAACCGAAGGGCACAAGGTTCAAGCACCTTTAGCAAACAAAGGGCACAAAGGTTGTAGGTGAAGATACCATCTCTAGAACTTCATTAAACTCCTCCAACTAATTGCGGTGGCCCATTTGTCAAGTGTTGGTACAATGAAAAAGGCAATGAATGCCTATGGGCACCAGATTGATAACAAAAAGGCACCTCTGGAAGAAACGAAGGGCTCAAGGTTTAGGCCCAGGGCAGTAGAAACAAGTGTCCAGCTCCTATTTTCTTATGACGTAAAACAGGTTTAACCAAGTTTCTTTTTTTTTTTTTTTGGTAAAAAGGAATATATATTAATGCTTAAAATTCATGGTTTCCTACAATTTGGTGACTCTTGAGCTATGGCCCTTAGTATATCTTTAGGAATATTACCAAGTGCTAAGCTTAAACCTTGTCCTTCAAGTCTGGATTTGGCTACTAAATGAGTCACATTATTCTTATTCTTAACTACGTGTTATAAATAAAAGTGATCAATAGATTTAAGTTCTTTGCATTCATGGATGCAATTTCTGATTTTATTCGGGCATTCCTCCAACGGCTCCTTCATATCGTTGATAACAGTCTTTGCATCACCTTCTACTACCAATTTTTTGACTCCCATTGAAATAGCCGTGTGTCTCCCCAAGAGTGTTGTCTCAATTTCTATCATGAGTGGTGAGAAAAAGCTCCTTTGTTTAACTCAAATGTTAAGACACTCCCCTTTTGAGTTACGCACTACTACTCCCATGCTTGCCTTCTGCTTGACTATGGATAAGACTTCATCAAAGTTCATCTTCATGAAGTCATCCTTTGGAGGTATCCATTTCAGCTCTTCATTTTTTTCCTTTTCCTGGAGAGTTGTTAGGTTCTCTAGGTCCTTTGTTAGTCTGCATGCACTGACTAATAGTGAATTCATTTGTTATGGTTTCCCATTGAATAAAGTATCATTCTTGTATTTCCATATAATCCAGCAGTATATAGATATGCATTTACAAAACCATTTCCTTTCTTTATTTATAATTCCATGCATCTTGAACCAATTTTTAAAGTTGTTTTCATTTGGATTAGTTATTCTTATGACTAGGTTAGATGTATACCATACTTGTACTATTTTTGGACATGTTACTAAACAGTGTAGTATTGTTTCTTCCTTTTCGTTGCATATAGGGCATATTGGGTCCACATTTATATTTATTTTAATTAAATTATCTTTTGTGGGGATTGCTTCATTGCAAGTTTTCCAAATGAAATATTTTATCTTAGGGGGTATGTTTAGTTGCCATAATTTATTTCATGGTAGATTTTGATGTTCCCTATAATCTAGACTCCTATTTGTTCCTTCTATTTGTGTTGTTTGATTATTATACCTATTGTTGTCATTTCTTATTCTTCCTGTGTATTGTGTAGATGTTCTTGTTGTTTGGTTTCTCTTTCTGGTAGTCTTCATTTGTGCTTGTGTTATTTTGTGTGTCTAGTTCATTTGTGACTTTTATGTAGTATCCGGATTTTACTGTGTATTCTCCACTTTTGTCATGCTACCAAACTATTCTATCATCTTGGTCTTTGTTGTTAATGAAAAAAAATTATTTTGTTTATCTCTTCTTCAGTAATTAGATCTTTCAATAGGTTTTCATTCCATGATCTGTCATGGTGGTTTATTATTTTTGTGACTTTTTCTATTGGGTAGTTTTGTGGTTTGGTAGTTCTAATTTTTATTCATTTTGTTGTTGGTATCCATTTGTCTTCTCAGAATTTTATCATTTCTCTATTACCCATTTTCCATTTTATTCCTTTACTCAATAGTTCTCGTCCTTTAATGATATTTTTCTATAGCCAGAAACTATTGTTGTGACATTTAGCTTCCATGAAATCTTTATTTGGAAAATATAGTTTCTTTAAGAATTTTCACCATAAATTGTTTAGGTTTTTTATTATTCGTCCTGCTTGTTTTGCTAATAGGGTTTTGTTATAGCTGTGTAGGTCCCTGAAGCCTAGTTCTCCATCATTTTTATTTTTCCTTAACGTATCCCATTTAATCCAATTTATCTTCTTTTCGTTTTCTTTTTGGCTCCACCAAAATCATTTTTATTTCTTGTCTATGTTATTGTAGATCTTCTTTGAGATTATGAAACAAGATATTGCATATGATGGAAGTATTGTTATTACAGATTTTAGTAATATTTTTTTTCCTTCCATCCTTGAATATTTTTATTTGTTTTATCTTCTATGTATGAGAATAGTGTTGTTTTATTATTTCTTATGTTTGATGGTAATCCTAAATAGTTTTTCTAGTTTACTAACCTATTTAATTCATAATTCCTTTGTAATGAGGTTTCGAATTAGGTTTGGAGTACATTTGCTAAATATTAGTTCTGATTTTTCATAATTTATTGTTTGTCCCGATACTTTACTAAATATTTCAAGATAATTTTTAACATATTTCGCGTATTTCATATTTGTTTTGGTAAAAATGTAGCAATCATCTGCAAATAGAAGATGTGTAATTGTGGGACTTCTTCTTATTTTTATACCTTCTATGTTATCTTCTCTTTCCAATGAAGCTTGAAATATAGACAATCATTCTCTTTTCCTACAATAACATTGTCAGCCAGCCAACATATTTTCTAATGATAACAATAAGACCATGTATAGCAATAGTAAGGCTACATTGGATGATAAAAAATGTTTGCTCCAAGCAAGAAAAACCCAACCCCACTTCACTTAAAGCTAATGACCCCATATCACAATAATTTTGTTTTCTTTTTCTCTCCTTTTCTTATCAAATTTTGATCAAACTAAACTAAAATAAGATCAATGCAGGCTGCTCAAGTTTCAATGAAGTAAAACTAGCTATTTTTTCAATGTATTTCCCCTCATATGCCTCATCATAATAACAACTTAAGCTAACTTCAGGCTTTATTTGGGATGACTAGTAAATGCTAGACAGGACTGTCAGCGAGTCTGGTGCTCTTCACTTCTTTGATGATCATGTATAACTTAAAGTGTGGCAAAGTATGGCATTGCCTGCAGTGTGACATGTACCCCTAAAAAAAAGTGAAAATCAGCCGCTAAATTTGATTTTTTTGGATATTATTCCACTGCATATGCATGCCACATTTTGCCAAGTTAAACTGCAGTAGAGGATTTGCTCTCTTCGTTGACAGGTTACATATTGGTTAAATTAAAAAGGGCATGATGAATAATAAATATATAAGACAGATTAGTAAGATACTAGAACAAAAGGATATGCTCTTACTAGGTGCACACCAATAAGAGCTATTTAGACCGAAAAATAAAAAAAGCAAACCAAAAAACAAACAAACCAGTAGGGCTGCAAGCTATCCAAAAAAATGACCGTGTTTCGATCTGCGTCCAATTTAAAATAAGCTTATCTGGTCCGTTTATAAAAATATCCGTTAGAAACAGATAGGATACGGATATATGTTGTTCCGTATCATTAAATATCTGTTTCTTTAAAATATAACAATAT
This sequence comes from Platanus orientalis, assembly GCA_025762735.1. Lineage (NCBI taxonomy): Eukaryota > Viridiplantae > Streptophyta > Magnoliopsida > Proteales > Platanaceae > Platanus > Platanus orientalis. The sequence continues at coordinate 14,732 of JAOXJP010231150.1, read as the reverse complement.
ATAGAATATAGAGATTAGATTGTTGAATTTCAAACTAATCCAACAATCATATAAATAGCCTAATAACTAAGACCCTTAAAAGTATATAAACTATTTACTTCATTTTTGTTCTATCTTGGTGCATGGTGGCACCCATAGGTACTACCAGAACTATGCCGATGCGGTGGAAGTTCACACCCACCACATAGGAGAAGAGATGGTGTTTTGCTCCACCTGACATCATTGTTAGGCCATACAACATCGGAGATTTTGGAGAGGATAGACATGGGTTAGGGAAGAATGCATTAGCGACTGTGACGACATTTATGAAATTTCCTTTTTTTTTTTTTCTTGGATATCCAAAATCCGAATTCTTTAAGCGGTTAGGATACGGTATAGTGTTATAATATCCATTAGAATCGGATACGGAAGAGGATATGCTCATATCCGTTCCGAATCCGGTCCGTTTGCAGCCCTACAAACCAGCCCAATAGTACATACATGCAGGAGGCTTAGTGATCCAGTGAGCTGTTTAAGTCCCAAGGTATCTGTGCTGCAGTGGTGAATTCCCTCCATTGAGCAACTACATCCATTGGAGAGCTTCTTAAAAGGCCACGGCCCAAAGGGCCTGCCAACTCAATAATCCAAGCCGCTTAGCCAGTTCGCCACATCTTGGAGGGGCACAAACCAACAGCAGTAAGGCCTAAATGAAATTGTTTGAAACGATTTTTACACAAATTTCATAGAAAAATATTAAATAAAATACTCACTTAAGATTAAAACTGGATTAAATTTCTCCATGTAGAATATAAAGAGGATGATATTTTGATGTTCTTTGATATTCTTCTAAATCTAAATGCGTAGATCTATCTCATGGATGTACACTCTAAACCAACTTAGCTAACAATATCTAGATTTTTTTTAGCTAATAAGAAACAGATGTATATTAAAGACAGGCTAGTCGAGAAACAGATGAGGGAGTCTTTGAGAAATACAGATTGAAGCCATATATGAGGGTTTTTAATCCAAAAGTGGCCATTGTGCTGACAAGTAGCACATTGAGCCATAGAGTGAACAGCACTATTTCCAATCCTATTAACATAAGTTAAGACTAGAGATTAAAAAGTAGTAGTCTCTAAGATATGCTTTGATACACCAAGGTTATAAGTGAGGAAGTTGTTGCAGGCATTTGATAATAGTCAGTGTGTCTCCTTTCAGGAACCACTTTTGGAAATTTAGTCTCTTTACCATCCGGAGACCAATCAGGGCAGCATGACTTAAGACTTTCAGCTTCAAGAGGAATCAAATCCTAGAATCTTTCAGCAAAATCAACCACAAAAGAACCATTCTTGTCTCTTACAATAATATCCACAACTCCCACACTAATGTTAAAAAAGGCAGCATCAAAGTCCATCTTCAAAAAAAACCCTAGAGTGACCAAAGGGTGCAGAGTTCCTTAGAGAATCATTTAGACGCTGATGCAAAGTCTCTAAATCTGCCAAGTCTTGGATAAGCCTATGAGAAAGAAACAAAGTTCTATAAAAATTAAAAGGAGAATCCTTTAAATTATTTTCATTTCTTGCAATCCAAATATTCCAACATATGATGCCAATACATTTTAAATTAGAGATAATCTCTTGCTTTAAGCTCCATTTATAGTTAAACCATTTAGCCAATCAGTCTTTGAAGGAGGAGAATTGAGTTTTATGTGTGCAAAGGGAAAGGTGGGAGGCATAACAACATTTGGGATGACCCTTGAATCCTTGTACCATATCTGAATGACATCTGGATTGAACTAGAAAAAACTCTGATTCCGTAATCTGCATTAAATAACTTTTTTACACCATGTAAAGTTTGGACACGCTAGGGTTGGTTTGAGTATTTGAAAAAAAAAAATCTCACAGTTATTATTGTGTTAGAAATAAACAAAATTGCTTAATGATCCTCGTAACCTGTCTTGAAACACGAGTTCCCATTCAACACACAAAATGGCCTATAAGATTTCTAAGAAACAAAAAAAATTATACAAACCTTAGTGATTTAAACTATTCACCACCAATGACTTCTTGGTAGGGTGGTTGCGGCATAGTCCTCTGATGGAGGAGACTAGGGATCAAATCCCCATGCCAACACTTCTGCAGTGTGTGAAGCTGCTCCCGCTTATGTGTGGGCCACCTCTCCCGCTTCTGTGTGGGCTGACACTCCTGCCGTTGTGCAGGCTTGAATGGCTCCGAGTGGAGCCCACCAAAATAAAAAATAAAAACAAACTATTCACCATCTATATTTGACACCACTTGCAAAAAGTGATTCCTTCATGTAACAAAATGTTTTTAAATTAAATAAATCTTTATAATGTTAATAAAATTATTTTAAAGTAATTTGTAATTAATTTATTGCATAAGTTTTATCCTTTGCAAGAGTCTTAATAAATAACAAAAGATAATAAACTTATACACCAAAGTATTCATACAGGAAATTAATGATGGATTAGTATCTTGAAAATTATACAATCATCAATCTAATGAATTTTTGTCAATATCCAATTGACCATGATATATAGTTCAAGGAGCATCACCTTTTTCGTCAATCAAGACATTGAATCCATCCACTAGAATTCCACAAAAAAAAAAAAAAAAATCCATCCACCTAGATGACTGTTAGATTCCTCTAGTAAATAGGATCACGTTCAAGTGTGTGTGTGAGAATGTTTAATTTTCAGAAGTATCTACTCACTAATCAATATATATCGGTGCATATATACAAGTATGTGTGTAAAGTAACACTCCAATGACTAAGTACGTATTATACTTAATCATCTCACATACAATAATCATGCAAGTGATGCACCCTCATTCACGAGCATTCCAGGTCTACCACTGACCAAAGATTCAATCTCCAACTGTAGAACAATCTTATTATCATCCACAAGCTCCCTTCCTTAGGATAAAAGTTTCTATTGAAAGTTCATAATCCCAAATATACAATGTTGCACCAATGCCATATCTTAATCACTTTATTTAATAGTTCCATAGTTTAGTTTTATATAGGGAAATAAACATTGAATGATTAGCATGTGTTTAAATAATTCCCATGAAAGAGGTGGTCTACCCTCTTGATCCAATTCATCACCAAGTCAAATGACGAACAATCTAAACATTAATGGTAAGAAAGAAGCGAGTTTAATATCAGTTTTCCAACACCCTCTTTGACAAGGCTTTATCAGATAAATAATCTATTGCCAGCATTTCATTTCAAAAAGCTAGCAAGCATCCACAAATAAGAAGTTTTTTTTTTATATATTTTTAAAGCATGAATTAATATACATTATTAACCTCAAAGTACATTATATTGTTTCCAAATGATAATTTTAATTTCAAGAGACAATAGAGGGCGTAAATATTACAAATATAGAAATACGATGACACTTTAACATAAAAAGGTTTTAAGATAAACCTTAATTAGATAGAATATATAGTATAAATTTATAAAGAAGAAAAAGAAATAGGGAGGGAGCGTTAAAAGCAAGAAACTCTAGTATTTGCACTATGGGCTTTAGATTTGGTGATTGTGGGATTACAAAATTAGGCTTTTATAGGCCCATTGTTACAATTTGGGTTTAGCCAGGCAAATCCTTATCGAGATTTTGAAAAAATTCAACTGCTTTATTCCCGATGAGTTCCATATCATCTGTCCATGTATCATCATCCATCTTCAATCTTTTGATGACATTCCTTCTATGGTGATTAACAGAAAGCTGGCCTAAGCCTAGCAAATTTTTAATGAACCTAAACCTAATCCAATGTTTGCCCTCAGCTCAACTAGTTTATAGCCCTAGTCTAGCCATGTGACTCACAGATAGAAGATTGAAACCCACCTAAGAGATTGTCACCAACAACAAACAGCCTTATCCTAACTATTTGGGGTTAGTCATTCCATTCTATTTATTGCTATATCTACCGTTAAATTACAAATTGTTATGTCACTCTTTACTATTTTAACCTAGGTCAATTTTGGCCTTCCTAAAGTCCTTTTAGCACCTTCAACTTGCATCGTTTCACTCCTCCTCACTGGCACAGTTATTGGTTTTCGTTGCCCATGATCAAATCATCTCAATCGATTTTTCCTCATTTTATCACCTATTGGTGCTACACCTATACTCCCACAAACGGATTCATTCATAGTTTTATATTTTCTAATCTTACCACTCATCCATCTCAACATCCTCATTTCAGCCATTCATTTTATATACGTGTTGTTTGTTAATTGTCTAACATTTTGCTCCATAAAACGAGGTTGGTCTTATAGATGTCTTATAAAAATTTCCTTTCAATTTTAGTGGTATGCGTTTATCACACAACAGTCCAGAAACTCCTTTCCACTTCAACCATCCTACTATAATTATATGTGCAACATATCTACAATATCTCCCTCTTTATGCATGATTGAACCATGATAACAAAAATGGTCACTTTGAGGTATCTCTTGGTTATCAATTCTAACTACTCCCTCGTGGTCAAACAATTGTAAATTTGTATATGTTGTATCCAAGTAGAAGTTAAATTGAAGCTCTACTTAAACCCTAAAAAAAATCTAATCATCAATGGTTAAAATCATCTAAGCATGCTGATTTTTTTTTCCTTGTTAATATTTTAGGTGGGACTCATTTATTAATTGCCCAGACTGCCTGGTTCATGGAAAGGGAGGCCTCCACAGTTTATATCCTGATCCTTTATCTAACGTTTCGAGATAATTTTGTTAGAATGGGTAAGAAAAAAAAAATGGCTATTTTGCCGGGTTGGTGACATTAATTTGCTTACGGACATATTCAGGGAAGTTAAGGTCTTCCAAGACATATGAGCCAAAAAAAGAAAAGAAAAGAGGAATTGTCTTATGAATCGACTCATGGGACAAAGAAAAACAATAAAAGGGATTAAACCCATGATTACAAGATCCGTATCTCATGCGCAAAGGATTGGCACCAAACACTAGATGGGTTCCACCTAAACATGGACCAAAATTCAGCAAGATTGAATGATCGTCATCCTGCGTTTAGGGCAGAAAAACTCTTAGGTGAAGTCCATTCGGAGTTGAGCTATGCTAAGCAGTAAACAGAGAGTCCCGCGGAATAAGAGGAAAACAGTTCAGTTGTTCTTGCCACTTCGATTTGATTGATCTTCCATCCCTAAAATAGTTGTTTGTTCCTACGTCTCTTGTCCCATCGACAGACTCAACCTGAAAAAGTCCTCGAATCCCATTGCTAGGCAGGTTCCGTTCCCAACCTAACCTAAGTATTTCGATGTTGGTTGCGAACACATTTCTTTCTCTCAAGCAAGGACAAATTAGGGCCCTATTCATTTATTCTCCCACACATGGCGTCTAACCCAAGATACTTGTTACTTAAATTATAAAACCCATTTTTTCCTTCTAAATGACCCAAAATTGATCCAGTTGATTTCTTTTCTGGAGGTCAGATTTGGCTCCCATTTGGTCTTGTGGTTTACATAATCGGCAACCTCCCTACCCAACCACCTCAACCTCCAGGTCGACATATAGGGTATAATCATGAGACGAGGAACTTCCCTTGTTCTGGATGTGCTAATCTCCATCAGTTGGCTAGCTTAAACTGAGTGATAGCTAGACGCTGTGGCTTGAATTTAACATAGATGTAGGAATCTCATTCTTGATAATTCATTTGGATAGCAAATTAACCACAAGACAATTTAAAAGACAATCAAAAGCCTCTCAAATAATAGAACAGTAAATGATTGTTTTTACCAATTCCATTTCCGAAAAAGACCCTCGAAATGGTTCTTTTGGATATAATGACATATAGAATGGATAGCGAAAGAGGTGACCTTAACACTGCCATTCAAAGAATTGAATGCCCATTTTTTAGGAAAATAAAGTCGTTTGGAAACTTTCAAAGTTCTTCACTTTCAATTCACATGACAGTTTGCAAAAAAGAAATATCTTTTATACGCCTATAAAAAGGAAAAGTAAAGTGAATATTAAAAAGAAGTTGGCAGCGTTTTATCATTGATTATCAGTTACTTTTTTTATTATAAAATTGAATTTACTGCAATGAATTCCCTAAAAAGTTCATCTTTAATTGTAAATCCAATTATTGCCCAGACAAAGGAGGAAAATATGAAATATTTCCTTCTGATTACAACTCCAATTATATATATTTGTGTTGATGTCATCAGATTGAGTAAATTGGCACTGATCCAAATTTTATTCGAATATACAAGGACCCAAACCTGCCCTCTTTTAACTTCTTTTTTTTTTTTTGTAGTGAGTGCCCTCTTGAATCTTTAGGTCACAAGATAATAGATATTATTTCCTTTCTTATGGATAACGACAAATTTTATTTATTTTTTATGGATACCATGTCTATCTGATCCATTGAACCTCTCATAGTCAGGACCCCAGGCTTAATTCATTTTAATAGTTAATTGCCCAAAAGACCCAGTAAAAGCACCTGTAACATTTAAAAAAAAAAAAAAACAAACAAACAAAGGCCTTCTCACAAGCCTCCCATGAAATGAATTCCCATATAAAAACAGTGACTAACCCCAGAATGATGTATAAATTTATCTCGAATTGAAAGAATCCATAAGAACAAATTGCAAAATTTACTTTTGCCCAAAATAACCTCTGTTAACAGTAATGAAAACTTTATGATTGTTTAACTTAAATCAATCAGAGCCTGTTTTGAAGACTAATTTAACAGAATAACTTCTGTTTTGACAACAATATCACTTGATCTCACCTGTGCTTCTATTCATCATCTAATAGTATCAGGCAATGGGTTCTCCAACGAGGTGAACATGAAGTTGCCAGAAAATATAGCATCTTTGTCTGTCCATCCAAAGACATTGCACTTCATCAAGATACTGGAGACCAGAGTCATGAAAAGCATCTAACTGGCTTCTCCCATATAGAGACACATTCAAATGAGACTAAGTCTAATATACACATTGGGTAAACCTAGAGCAGTCATACTAGTTTAACAGCACACATGCAATGAAACAAGAACCAATCCAGTTTATCCCATCTAGGAGATTTCAGGAATCCCTTGGGATGGTCATAATAGTTTGCTGTACCAAATCCTTTCAGATGGTCAGAAGAGATACATCAATCTGATCCATCTCACCGACCCCACCACCAACCCAATCCGACCAATCCATGAGTGATCTGGACCCCAGAATCAGATCAGCCATGTTTTGAAACCATGTGTGCACTGGTATGCTGTCAGTAAATTGTCCCAACGGTCTCCCAGACCAGCCATGCCTTACAACCCCTTTTTTCTTTGGTGGGCAAGCTGGCATCAAAATTGGGACATAATAACAGGTACGTTATATCACCCAATTGAGTTACGACTTACGAGCTCAAGCCTTAGCTTTCTGCAGTGCCTTGGACTTGATCTTTAATTAACAAGCAACCCTCCAGCAACATGGATAACAAGGATACTGAAATATAAATGATACTAGGAGATGAGAAGTGTGCGTTCTACCTGTTAATGATAGGCAACTAGATTCCCTGCGAGCATACCTTGACATTGCCTGATAACAAAAGAGAAGATTCAGTCACATTAGGTCTTCAGTATTAAAAACAAGAATAGGTTTGATTTGTGAATGCATGATATGGAGATATGATTATGGACAAGGGTGTAATTCTGACATTGCGGTAGTCCTTAATAGGGTATCTGCAAAGTCACCCTATTCGACATATGGGGGCATCAAAAGAAAGCAGTAAGATCCAGAGAGGTATAGCTTGGAGACAGCCATAAAAATATTTAAGAGACGACCCACAGAATAATATGAACATGTGCCATGAATCAGTTATGGGGTATGGGCTTATTGATATAAGCGTAACTCTGTATCACTGGGACAGCATTTGATTGGACTGTATCCCAAAAGTCACACTGATGTAAGATAGCAACCATAGGATTTCTGAGACCATGACAAGCAGATAAAGCACCAAAGGGAAACTAACAAGAGAAATTAAAAGAAGCAAACAAAACTCCATGATAGAATGCAATGAACTAGTGAAATAATCACTACAAAAACAAGGAATTTCTCCTCCAAAAGATTTTCAGAATTTCAAATAAACCGTTCTTCACTTTTCGAATAAACAGTACAAAGGGGTACATAAAGAGTGCTGGACAGGAACCTTTAGGAACTTTGATTGCACGCATACTCACTAAGACACAGATAGGAAGTTAGCTAAGGATCTGCTTGTTTTGGATTCTCAGAATCGATTGTTGATTATGATTATGAATTCTCATAATCAGTTATGAAAAATGATTTTAAAGAACCAGAATCCCATTTGGATACCCTGTTTCTAGAGGCTGATTCAAAAAATCCATAATCAAAATCCTATTTGGTACGACATTGTTCAGAAACAATTATGAACACTAGTAAAACTGAAAATTTTCCAGGGATGTTGCATACTAATACATAAACATAACAGGCAAATTTCACAACTCATGAAATTTCAGAAACCAAGCAGGTAGGCTCCAGGGTAAAGTTTTAGACACATGCAACTTCACAAGTAGGTACATGGCATGAAACTAGGAAAACATCACTAATGGGTTGCAATGATACAGCCAAGGCATCATAATGAACACGCATCTGTTGGGTCTGATTGAATTTCTAATGTGAAGTGTTACCTATTATGATAGAATAAATGTATGATGAGAGGTTTTAGAAGGGTCTAAACAAGAAGAAAACCAATAGTCAAAGGTTTCAGGGATCACTGATTGTGATGGTGAAAGTCTGTCCGGCCAATTCTCTATTGTTTCATTTGGTGGAGCCCAATAACAGTGCAAAACTGGATGCTGACAACGTAGGATAGAAACATGGCTGAATCTTAGCACTATTTATAGTTGGACAGAGTAAGGAAATAAAAGGGGTTTATGAGAGATAAATTGGAGATAGAGCTATAGTTTTGTGGGTAATATGTGGGCAGTCGTACCACAGACCTGGGTTTGAAACTGTCTTCACATACAACTAAACTAACCACTAGCATTTACCTTTTGGAGTAGCATCTCTCATGCTGTTGTAGTGCTGTCATTTTGAGTTTCATAAATTACCTTATTTTCTCAACAAAAAAAAAGAAGACGAAGAGCTATAATTTTGCAGGTCATACGGGTTAATCTAGGGTTCCGAACAGATCACAGATAATGACTTAAGGAAATCCGCAAAACAATGCTAACAAGGAGAAAGTGAAAGCTGCAATTTCACTTCTGCCCAAATTCCGGAAATGAGGATAATGGGGTGTAACATAGTGCTGGGATGCATCCTTCATGAATTCCTACTTGCACTTGCTGGAATACAAATTAGAAACTAACCTAAGACTTCTAGGGCAGTGTTTGGTTCAGATTCTCATAATTGATTATGGACCATAATCAATTCTTACCATAATTGGCTCATTTGGTTTGGGATTATAAGCCCTACTTATTAATAATCAGAATCAGTTTTTTGCCATATAATCGAAAACAGTCTTGCCCCCATTTCCGTCGATTATTTGAGACGGGGGCATGAAATTGATTGTGCCGGTGCTTTTGATGGAACGAATCTATCTCTCGTCTCTTCCTCCTCCATGAACAAGTTAGGGTTTTCAACAAAGAAGAAAATTGTCTCTCTCTCTCTCTCTCTCTCTCTCTCTCTCTCTCGTCGCTGCAGTGACAGTGAACAAAACTCACATATGTGTCACATACCACAATAATATTCAAAGATATTATTCAAGTCTGACAATCAATGGTGGCAATCCCTCTTTACTAGTTATGTGACTCAGTGAGCTGCAATGTAGCCTCGGAAAATACATACACTCTTCTATACCCTTCTCTCTCGAAGTGATAGCACTTGCCCCCTACTTGAAAAATTCAGGTTCACTGTGCTCTTTCTCTCATGAGAGTTCTCAAATTTCTAAGTGATAAGTACTTCAGAGCTTGATATCTTATAATTAGATTTTGAGAATTGATTACAAAAATCAAAAGACTCAATTTTTCTTTTATTTGGAATATATTATAATAATCAGTCTCATTTGGCTAGCCATATTAAGAAATAAAATTCCAGTATAATAATCAGTCTCATTTGGCTAACCCTATTAAGAAATAAAAATTCAAATTAACTGAATCTATAATTGCAAGTTTTGTGAGATAAAAACACAATCTCTATCAATTTATATGGACTCTGACAGAAAGCAAGTTTTCATCAACAAATGGATTTCATTACATAATAAATCTAACATGAAATGAGCACTAAAATAAATTCTACTAAATTACACACAAAAACTGAAAAGTAGAAAAACAATTGATAAAGCATATGCATAGAAATCATTTCATTACATTGGTACCCCAGAAAATACTAAATACATCAAAAGAGATTCGGTCCCATGAAACCTTAGCTAATGAGAAACCGAAGGAAGAGGAGAAAAAACAGAGGGAATACTAATAAAGATGATCATCAAGGTTACAAATGTTCAGAGCAATATCTAATTTTTGTGTTGAATGACTATTATAAATTGTCCTGTTACAGATGAATAAACGTTTCCGAGAAATATTTTACCAATCAGGATTCTGATTATTGATTCTAAAATCAGCTTTTAAAAACAAGGTCACCAATGGGATTCCGTCATGCAAGATACAAGGGAAGATACAAAAAATTGATGTAGGATAACCCAAAGGCCACACAAGTGACTAAATTTAAAGTGCGGAAGCGAAAAATTCAAGAATTGAATTTTAAACCAATTCAAGTTGCCATAAACTATGAGAAATCAAAGAATAGAATGATAGAAAATAGATTAGAAGGAATTAAAAGATAAAAGAGGAATAAAAGAGAGAAAAAGAACCAAAATGGGTATTTATGTAATTTTGGACTAAAAATAAAAAAATACCAGTATAGAATCCCATTTAGCGATCTTGTATCTTGCATAATCGTTTGGACTATTATAAATTGTCCTGTTACAAATGAATAATCGTTTTTGAGAAATATTTTACTAGACAGGATTCTTTTATTGAGTCTAAAATGAGCTTTTAGAAACAAGGTTGCCAAACGGGATTCTGTCATGCAAGATACAAGGGAAGATACAAAGTTTTAGGGCATATTCTGTCCTGGTATTTTAAGAAAAGTCCAAAGATTTTAGAACATATTCTGACGTCTCCAAATGTTCTACAGTCCAAATTTCATGAATTTTGGATGAGATTTGCTAATTCAAATCATGTAGTCTCAGAAAATAGAGGTTTTATTGAAAAGCCGAAATTTTGGTTTTTTTAAAGAAGATAAAAGAAAAAGAGAGAAAGAGAGAGATACCTAGGAGGATGAGGGAACTCACATGTGCACCTAGGGTGCTACAACCTGACGGAGAGAGCAAAGGGGAGCCATGAGAGTGACATCACCCTATGGGAAGAAGGCCCATGGCTACTTAGGAGACCACCCAATATCACACACAATTTTTATTCAATCTTCACTGTCTTAATAAGGGGAGGGGGTGCCTTTAAATGTGCTTACATCCTAAAGAATTTAAAACTTTCTAAAAAAAGTAAAACTTGCTAAACAATACAAACTTGATTCCTATCAAATATTAAAATTAAAACTTGCTTAAAACATGAACTTCAAAATCCTGAACTTACTGAATACACAAAACTTGTTGCACAAGATTTTCTAAATCTAATACTTGTTAAAAGTCCAATATTTCCTAATCCTAAAATTGCCAAAACAAGGAGATACCCAAACTGCAGTTAGCCACATTAGTAGGCCCCACACTTTAACTTAATAACCCAAAACACTATTCGTGTCATCCACCGATACCCCTTCAATAATTTGGTCATAACTTTCCCAAATCACCTCAAATTTGCACAATCTTAGTCTCTTAGAAAGGTAATTGAATAACCTCTCTAATGACACCAATCAAGCCAATGGGCTAAAAGTGAATGACGTGATTACTCTATAAAAAAACCCAACAAAATGTGGCACTATTAATCATATTACATTTAAAAAGACTCTTAAACAGAAAATAAAACCTACACTACTAGACATATCCATGGAGAGCTACCCATGGTCTTCCGATTTCTTTTTCTTGATTGCATATGCTCCGGCATCATTTTTATTTTTCAAAATCAATTTTTATAAACTGAATTTGAGAATCCATAATCATAATCAACAATCAATTTCAAGAATCCGTATCAAGTAGAGCCTTAACTCCTATAATTGCATTACAAATTTAAAATAGAAGCCTACTATAAGGAACCTAGACCAAATATAAATTATTTAATGACAAGATTCCAAAATAGAAGCTTTTTAATCTGACTGAAGTTTTTAAACCATCTAATTCTAATACTTTCAAAACATCAAACTCAACTCAAAAATGTTATTCCTAAACTTTAAAAGCATCAAGAATCAACTTTGAAGCTTAATTCTAGAATTACCATGGTTTGAAATTAGAAACTTCTGAAATTTGATCTCTAAAACAAATTGGAACTTTATGATAAGCAGTGGGCTGTTTGCTCTTGTGGACCAAATAGCTGCAAGTGTAGGATAAAGCAACTACTTTTTAATGGGTTTTTAAAAGCTAAGGATGCTTGGGGCCTATTCAAGTGCCATGATGCTCTATTTTAGGCCTTTGTTTATAAGGTTTTGAGATCCACACCCAGCTTGAAATACTCCAGTCATGAAGAATTGACCTTCTAGCTGCGAGTAAAGTAATGCTTCAGCACTCTTCCTTGTTATGCCTCCACCTATACTACCATCTGTTGTCATCCTTTCTTCCTCATAGACTCACTTTTTTTTTCTTAACGCTATTTTCCTTCACTCAAATATGAACACCTACTCCAACTAAGAACAACCTCTTGAACCAGTACAGACCAAAATTTGAGACCGGAAATAAGCACAACCAATAAGTAACAGTGCTCAGCTATAACCACTGCAAAGTCTACAATTGCTAGTTTTTAAATTGATCAAAACTGAATTAAGGACTGTTTTTCAGTCTTACACAGATTTAAATTGTGAGATTAAACAGTTCTAATTTGTTTGAAAAATACAAATAACTGAATACATAATAATTAGCATGACAAGTAGCAGTAACTAAGAAACCAAAACAAATAATATGAATTTCTTTGGAAGGAAAAAAAAGTCAGTAATGAATCCCAATTATCATGAGAAAAAAAAAAAAAAAAAAACTATGTTTACTATTTGTTAAGGTCGTCACCATTCACAAGATTAGAGGCGATCTTGGCCTTCAAATGTCTTCACTTAATCATCACAGCTTTCTTAGGGAAGTGGCTTTTGAGGCTTGGGTGGAGAACTAACAGCTTATGGAGGAAGGTGGTGGAATCCAAGTATGGTACCAGGAACATTTGGACCATAGGGATGTGATTAAATGCTACAGCTGGGGGTTTTGAAGGGAAGTATGAAGGGTGTAGCTGACTTCTTGGAAGGCTTGCAACAAAGACTTGGTTTGGGTTAAGGGTGAAGTTTTGTTCAGATATGTTGTGTGGCGAGATCCACTTTAAATGTGCTTTTCCGGACCTTTTTAGAATTGTTGGGAATAACAATGCATTTTAATTGGTTGTTACAAGAGGGTGTTGAGCTCTGTTGTAAGTAGACCCCAAATTATCTAAGAGGATAAGGAGGATTGCAGGATTTAGAAGTTTAAGTTGAAATGAAGGTTCTTAGTCAAATCTTTCTACATTGTCTTCTTCCCCCTTTCCCACTGCATTTCATTTGGGGTAGTCATGTCCTCAATTAGGTAGAATTATGAAGGATGACCTGTTGAAAGGTTTGCAAATAAAACTTGGTTTGGGATAACGGTGAGGTTTTGTGCGGGTGTGTGGTGTGGCGAGGTCCAACTCAAACATGCTTTTCCAGATCTTTCAGAATTGCCAAAGATAAGAATGCATTTGCCATTGCTTGCTACAAGAGGGCGTTAAAGCTCATTTGCACATGGAACCCCAATTAGGAAGGATTCTTAATGATTGGAAAATTCTCATTTTGGTCAGCCATCTTTCCTAACTTGAAAAGGTTAAAATCCAAGAGGAAAAGGTGGTTTGCAGGATTTTGAAGTTTGACTTGAAATGAAGGTTCTTAGTCAAATCCTTATACAAAGTCTCCCTTCTCACTGCATTTCATTTGGGGTAGTCCTGTCCCCAGTTAGGTGGCTTTCTTCTTGTAGATGGCAATTTCAAACAAAATTCTAATTTAAGCTTCCTATGCCAAAATAAAAATACAACAAAAAGCCTTATCCCAACTATATGGGGTCGACTACACGAATCCTGTTATGCCATTCCGCTCTGTTTAGGGCCATATCTGCCATTAAATTACAAGCTGCCATGTCCTTCCTTACTACCTCAACTCAGGTCAATTTTCGCCTTCCTCTAGTTCTTCTAGCACCTTTAACTTGTATTGTCTCACTCCGCTTCACTGGTGCAGTCCTTGGTCTTCGTTGCACATGCCCAAACCATCTCAATCGAATTTCCCTAATTTTATCACCTACTGGTGCTACACTTAAGCTCCCACGAATGGATTTATTCCTAATTTTATTCTTTCTAGTCTTGCTACTCATCCATCTCAACAACCTCATTTCAGCCACACTCATTTTATGTACGTATTGTTTGTTGGTTGCCCAACATTATGCCCCATAAAGCATGGCTGGTTTGTCTTATAGAATTTTCCCTTAATTTTAGTGGTATTCGTTTATCACACAACACTCTAGAAGCACCTCTCCACTTCAACCATCCCACTCTAATTCTA
>JAOXJP010231149.1:0-10675 GCA_025762735.1 Platanus orientalis | reverse complement strand
TACGCCCAGCATAGAAAAGCCTCACCAGAGAGAGAGAGAGAGAGATAGAGATACGTCAGGGAGAGAGGGAGGAGGGAGCGGTGAGGCTTTTCTATGCTTGGCATAGGCAAACACCTAGGTCAAGGGGCGTCCACATCAGTGTCAGAAGTGATTTACACTCACCCCCAAAAGTGTGAAAATCACTTTTGACTCTGATGTTTCCACCCGTTTAACCATTGGCCGACGTCGGCACAGGTTAGGGGTCAGCATATAAAACCTCACCAGGAGGGAGAAGGGATATTTTGGGGAGGGGGTAAAAAAAAAAAGTGGAAGGTGAGATGAGTGATTTTAGGGGTGTCATGAGGCCTACCCTAATAAAAGACATCAAATTCAAAAGCACATCATGTGTCAATCAATGGCACACCTTTAGAGGTCTGTCTCAAAACAAACAATCGTTCTCCTTAAAAAATACTTTCCCTCCCTTTTCACCCTAATTTTTGTTTCACCTATCTCCCATTAACAAATTAAGTTCATGTCTACATTATTATCTTAAACTCTTCAACCCCTTTGGATTATCCAATAATAGAAATGTTAGCCACTTGGTCTTCTAGTAGCCCATGTTAGCAGCCCTTAAACAGATTGATATCCTCTACAACACCCGTGAGGCAAGACACAAGGGGGTGGGACCCATTCACTTTTGGGACACCTAGCCCACCCCCTTGTGTCTTGCCTCATGGGGTGTCGCAAAGGGGGCGTCACAAAGGATATCGTGCCCCCTTAAACTGAGAACTTCCAAGGTAGTCCTCCAAACTTTTAGAACCTCTAACACCATTTTGATATTTCACTTCAAATGCCAACAATTAAATATAATCATCCAAATGGAGAGAGCTATAACTTTTGTCCTTAAACTTCAATACAGATTTCAACATTAAATTTCTTATTGAAAAGCTTTAAAATAATGCTCCCTCTCTTACCTAGAATGGTGGGAATTCTCAGGAGGAGGTAGTGATGGATAAGGTCTATTCTTAACCCTGAACTTATTTTTAATAATGTGTTGAAAACCGATAGAGAGCTCAAACTAGGGCTGTCAATGAGCTGAGTTACCTAAGCTCAACTTGGAGCTCGATTCATTCGAGCCGAGTTTGAGCCTTGTTTAAAGCTCACAAAGCTAAGCCCAAGCTAATACTTGAGTTTGTTTACTTAGTGAGCCTGAGCCAAGTTACCCTAAGCTCAACTCGCTAAAAGCTTGGCTTGTATATGCATAAAAGATCATATTTTTTTATCATAAATAAGGTAAATTTTCAACAACTTCTTTAGATTTTTTTGTTGTATATATAAAAGAATTAATCAAATCGAGCTTTTAGCGAGCTGAGCTTAATAGCTCAGGCTTGGCTCAATGAGCTTAAAATGAAGCTCATGGCAAGCCGAGCTAGCTTGGCTTATTGCCACCCCTAAAAATCTAATAACTCAAGTTTTATTTGTATTTATGGAGGATCACATCTCTCTCTCTCTCTCTCTCAATAAAGTTTGGGGGAAAGGTTGTTATTTTTATTCGACTTCTTCTAGGTTGGCAAGGGCAATTGAACTGCTAAGAGGGCCACTTCCCCTGTCTCTCAATAAATTTTGGGGAAAGGTTGTTATTTTTATTCAACTTCCTTCTTTTAGGTTGGCAAGGGTGATGGAACTGCTACGAGGGCCACTTCCCCTATCTGGTGATCTAATCAATATTATGAAACATTAATTTTTATAGAAATTTACCAAACGATCCTTGGAAAATTGCATTGTTAGCAAAAACCAATATTTTTTTTTCAGAAGAAACTAGTTCAAAGCTACACCTGGACCCTGGTTGTCTAATAGTTTTCAAATGAGTACTTGCATAGGTATGTTTGATTTGAAATGGTGAACCCAAACTTCAGTAAGCAAACTAACAATAATCATCTTATTTCCAAGCTCAGATTCAGATTAATTTATGATTAATCTAGGGACAAGCTCCATATGCCATTTGAGATATTTTATTTCAAGCCCACAACATGGATATCAAATATTAAACGAGTTTTCCATGTGCCTTCTTTTGGGTAAGATAGTAGTGATGGGCTTGGGCTACTCATTTCAGTGATATCCAATTTGAAAAGTTTCCACCCCATTATCAACGTGACAGAAAAAGAATTATGGGATATGGATTTTAAATGAAGTGAAGGAAAATAAAAAGGAGAATGATTGTCTGTGTTGACACAGGTCTATGTAGCTGTGCCATTGATTAACACATGATGCGTTTTTGAATTTGGTGTCTCTTCTTTTTACACCTGAACGCCTTTTTGAACCCCAAACACATCATGTGTCAGCTTATAATTCACCATAAACACTACAGACACTTTGTCATCATAGAACATTTTCTTCCAAAAAAAAAACCCATCAAAGAAGAACAAAATGGATGTTTTTAGTTTGGGCCCTTGATCTGCCATCCTAAGCCCAGTGTCAGGTCCATTAAAGTAGTCACAGGGTAAAAATGAAAAAGAAGGACTAACAATTTCTTTAATCAATAACCAGGGCCATAACCTAACAGCATCTCAAATCCTAGTAGATGGGTTGCTCGTAACAAAGTTCAAGATAAAAATGGATTATTATTGATTGTTTAGCCATGCTTACAATGCCTTTCTTAAAAGGTTTAAATAGACTAAAACATAGATAAACATAGAAACCAATCTTACTTAATACGAGCCTAATCTTCTGAAATCAATTCTTAATCTAATCAAATCATCTCTTTATTCCATAATATCCTTATTTCATTATTTTCATAATACTCTTCATCTTTAATTCCTAAGAGCTCGGATTACTGGATTTGTTGCAACTATTGTCAGAATTGATCCCCAGAGTGTTCTTCACTGCATCTGCCGCTCCATGTGCCATGTTCAGCACTTGTTCTCCCGTCTGCAACAAGAAGAATGTACATGATAGTCAAACCAAATTAGTAATTAGGCATGCACTAAAGTTTAACACGTAAACCAGACAATCCCTTAAGGCCGGATCCTATCGTAGATGGATTGCCGGGCATTAGGTAGGTTTTCAAATCATTGGCCACATCTTGAATGGACCATAGTGCAAGATAAACAGGGATCGTACCTGTTGAAGGAAGCCGGATGCTTGCTCCTTGGTGCATTGGGAGGAGTCTCGGGCTGATTCGGCTGTTTGAGATACCTTATCCTTGGTGGCTTGGGCAGCATCACAAGCCTTGTTTGCCAATTCATCCTTCTTAACCTGTTAATAATGAACATGCACTTAATAAGAACAATATCTTTAATCCCAACGGATAGCGCAGTTGGCCAGGATCACGCCTCAGGAAGCGGAGGTCCTGAGTTCGAAACCTACCCCTTGGGGCTACTTGCCCGGACTTATAAAAAAAACCCCGATTTATCCCATGTATGGGACAGGCTCTACTTTACAGAAACAATATTACTCTGCAAGGAGTCCATGTGCCGCGAGGACTTAGGTGGTTTAAGAGGCCTGGATACCTCGGTATCAAATTTAAAAGAGAAAAAAATAACAAGATCTTTTATTTGTGAAAAACCTCGTACTTATGATTAATAAAGGCTTAACCCATTGATAACATGACACTAGTAGCAAACCATGCATGATACCACATTTTAACAGTGCAAGAGATGGTTAAGTTCACCTGAGCCTGGCCGGCGACTTCACCGGCTTGGTATCCGATATCATGGGCCTTGCCTGACATTTTCTTTCTTCTTCTTGAATCAGAAATCAAACAAAAGCTTGAGAAATCACAAGGGATTCAAAAACGTTTTGCTCCTAAATTGTTTGTTGAAGCCAAGTTCTTGTGAGAGGGTATTTATAGAGTTTTGGGCTCACTCTTTGTAGGGGACACGTGTAACTAGCCCATATGGATATTGTACGCACTGACACATGGCTTGTAATGGTTAGGCAATAGTAAGTTTCCCCTTGACCCTTTAAGTTAGGAGGAGAATGACTTGGTCACAAAGGAATATTTCTAACGGTACACAAATCAGCAAGAAATGGGGAAGCCCTTCAATGTTGTAGGCCGCTTGTCCCCATTACTAGAAACCAGATGTTCAGAGTGATTGATAACCTTCTCTTTTCTTGCAGAACTGTTCTGACATCCAATCACGTGGCTGGAAAAAGCATCTGAAGGGTATTTTGATAAATGTACTGCACACAATTATTAGAACACCCTCCATTATTCAATGTAGTTTCCAAAATAACATCCTCATAGGCATACTTGGAGATATCCCTTATGCTTAAAGTAATTTCCGGCTGCCTCTAGGGGTGGCAACGAGCTGAGCTAGCTTGGATCAGCTCAAAGATGGGCTCATTGTGAGCCAATCCTAAGCCTCATTTTGAGCTCGCTGAGCCAAGCTGAGCCTGGATCTGATCTCGTTTCATCTGAATGAGTTTGAGCTAAGCTTCACTAGGCTCATCTCGCCATATATTTATATTATTGTCTTATACTTTTTTAAACTCATATATAATCCAAAAATAATAGTCGAATATATTCACTTCATGAAGAACTCATTTTGCTTAAAAATTTTATCACGTGATTTTAGTTTAAGTGTCTCTCCCATGGACTGGTAAATTGGGTTTTTTAGCACTTGGGCAAGTGACCCCAATGGGGTGCGTGTTATACTCAAGACCTCCACTTCTTGAGGTGTGATCATGGCCAACTGCGCTACCCGTTGGTGCTAATTGATCATGTGATTATTTTGTAATAATCATATTATCACATTTGCATAAGATTTCAAAATTCATGAGCATTGTGACATATTCAATCATTAATGAATGTTTTTGTTGCTAATTGGAGTAAAACCATTGCATAAATATGAATTCAAACATACCGATTTGGATTTTATACGCCGACCCTATTCTTTTCTAACCTCTGCCAAGGGTTAAACGGGCGGAAACATCAATGCCGAAAGTGATTTTCACTTTTTATGGGTGTGTGTAAATCGCTTCCGACGCTGATGTGCCCCCCCCTTGACCTTGGCAGAGGATAGGGTCAGCGTAGAAAATCCTAGTTGGAATATTCTCTCAACTATAATTTTTATTAACAAACCAATGTGACTCAATATGACTCTATCTTGAAGTGTCACCTTATGTTTTCAAATGATGTAAAATTGTGAAACTAATCTATAATATTTCTTTCCTTTCAGGTGAAACCAAATACGGTCTCAGCTCGTCGGACCCACTTCATTCAATCATTCAATGATATCTAAGGTACCTATCATGAAATGGAATTGTCTGCAGTTCGAATGGAGCTATCATAGCCACAAACATGGGTGTGATTTGGCACCCTCAAGATTTAAATTTCAAACCTCAATCAAACTGTTGATGATTTCCTTTCACCTAGATTACCCAAATGGATCCTCTCTTGATTGTTAAATTCTATAGATTTTGGTGGTTGACATTGTAGAAAGATTATCATCTTGAACATAAAAATTGGTAAAGTTTATTGATCAAATCACATATCAAAATATGTTTTCCCATGATCATCATATGAATATCTGAGATCTAATCATAAAGGAAGTTTAGAATTGTCTCAATCAATTAACCAGATATAAGAATCCAATTTGACCTGGTCTCTAAAGTATCCACATCTACTCTACAAATTCTTTGCGTTTATCCTACTTCTAGAAAAGTTACAACACTTTATATGAATGTGGGTACCACTATTTATAAAATATTTGAGAAGCCAAAGTAACCTAGAGGGTGTGAGATCCTTATAAGATTCTTATTCTTAGGTTGTGGGGCTCAGTATCCTTAATTAAGTCAAACTGCATTAAGAACACTCTATCTTTTATTAATTATAAATTGACATACCACTAATTGCAATAACCTGTGTTACATATAACAATTAAACTCCCAAAATAAGAAAATAACAAATGAGGCCTTTCTTTACAGATATTTCATAGATATGTCATTCTACTTCACAATATTCCTTAATGACCTACAGGATGATAAAATAATCATTGTCTAACCCCTATAATCATTAGAACATTATCATTAGAAACTTAATGAATCAATTGAACATTTAAAAATATTTATTTGATAAAATCATGTTCAAAATTAAATATATAAATTATAATATAGCTTTGAAAACATTTGACATATCAAGAACCACTGGTTATATTTTTATATCCAATAAAATCACATATTTTCTAGACTAAATATTCTCCTATTTAAGGACAATAGATTCTTTATTAAGCATTTGCATCCTCTTAAGTATCATGTAAGTTATTTAAACTACCCATGATATACCCCCCAATTAGGCATCACTGGTTGGTAGTTTAAAATAATTAACATAATGACTTAGAGAAATACAAACCCCTCAAGTCTACGGACAAGTTTGTAAACATGAACAACACTTATATTGACAATGATGTTTTACCAAGTGTGTTCATAATTGATATCTTTAATGCATTTATATAATGCACTCACATGCAAGCTTAGGGTCTCACTCCAGTGACTGAGATTACATCACTCCATCATATGACAGTTCTATATGTAGCAGTCCTCTAAGTGATGTGTCAAGCATCACCCATAGTTGTAAACTTTCAGGTCTATAAGAACTAGATTATTAGATCTCTCCACACATTCCAATGTGTTTGTCATCCTATTATGTTACTTGAAAACCACCTATCTCATCTCATGAGATCAAATAATTACCATATTAAAAAATAAATTTATGTGATGATAGAATAAATAGTTATTATTAAATCAATGATTAATTAATCATGCCTATATTTTATATGAATGACACTACCAGGACACATATTTCTTACAAACACATGGCCAAAAAAACCAAAGGTGAAGGTGAAAATTAATTGATGTACCACCCCCTTATGTCTTGTGGAACACGATGAGGGTGATGTTGGGGATATGGTTCCATTTACATTGATCGATGACTAACTGCAAGGATATTTATATTAACAACAAGCAAAAGAAGAGGAACCCTAAAGGGACTAGCAAATTCCACCACTTACCCTCAGGAGAAGACGAAGTCCAGCTTGGGCCTTCTCATGAGCACAAAAGTTTGCTACACGATTAACATAGGTGATATTACATAATTGGAATTCCTTAAAAACTTCCTTGATATCAATTATAAGGGTTGTCAATGACCATAGACAACGATCTATTAGCCCCGTGATGTTGTCCACTACTACAGCTGAGTTTGATTCCAAAATGAGTTGTTTGGTTGAAGGATGGTGAGCTAACTTTAACCCCCACCGAAGAGCAGTGATATTGGTTGTTAAGACCGAAATTGCATTCATCTCTACTGTCACCAAGCCCATCATAACACCTGCATCATTATGAGCAATTGTTGTTATCACAACTTTTCCCCCTGATTTTGGGCATGCTGCATCTATGTTAACTTTAAGTACACATGTTGGAGGAGGAGTCTAGGTCATTTTCTACTTATATGAAGATTTATTTGTTGTGGAGGAATGATGATGGATGGCACACTCCTGCCAGTCCTTAAGAGATCTATAAAAGCGATCAACCACAGAAGAAGAATCAACTATTCTTGCATGGAAGTAGACATCATTACAAGCACACCATATCAACCAACATCCAAGAGAGACTGTGAGTAATAGACTATTGGTGACCTCTTTTGAGGTATCTTTAAAGGCAAGAACAGTCATTAACCATTCAATGAACATGGTATGGGTGGACTGAAGGAACGAGGGAGGAAGTTGGAGACGATACCAAACTTCGATAGCAAATGGGCATTGAACACAACAGTGGATAGTTAATTTTTGTGGATATTGGCAACGTAGGCACATAGGGGAGATGTGAGGCACTCTTGAATTTAGATTCTTCCCCATCAGTAATGCTTCCTAACAAGCTCGCTAAAGGAATATTTTTATTTTATTGGGCAAAGAGGATCTCGATATTGATTTTCATACAGTTGATTGACTTGAAGATGGGGTGGTAGTCTAATTGGATATTAGCAAAGCATAATTGGACTTGACTGAGAATTGTCCCTTTTTGTCCAGCTTCCACACTATATGATCTTGCTATAAATGAGTCAAAATGGGAATATCATTAATAGCCTCCAATTCAGCTGGAGTAAGAAAATGTGCTATTCTGTCCAAACACCATTTGTGGGTAGATGAGTCAATTAAGGAGGAGACCAGGTGGAGGGAAGGAATGTGTGGATTTGAAGAACTGAGTCGCCATGATGCTAAAGATAGAATCCAGGCATCATTCCAAATCTCCGCAGAGGCCCCATTACTAATAACATATATATAACATTTCTGCAATATGTGTTTGCCTCTTAGAATGCTTTGCCAACCTCAGGATCCCGATCAATGAAGAGGATCATGAAGAAAGTGAGTTTTTGGATAGTAAAGGGCCTTCAGAACTTGGGCACACAATGACTCTGGATGTCGGAGAAGTCGCCAACCTTGTATTACAAGTATGATTAAATTAGAGGCTTTTAGGTTCCGAAATCCCATCCCTCCATTCATTTTTAGAGTCTTTAATTTGGCCCACCTAATCCAATGGATTCAACGTTCATTAAATCTCTGGCCACACCAGAATGACCTTTGTTTTTTTTATCAATTTGGGAACTTATGGAGAAATGCAAGAGGAATGATGACATAGCATAGACTGACATGGAGGATGTTGTTGTTTTGATGAGTATTTCCTTACCTCCCTGTGATAGAAGTTGTTCATTCCAATCCTAGAGTTTGTGATCCACCTTGTCTGTGATGTAGCTAAAAAGATCTTTTTTTTGTGTCAATATGCGAGGGTAAACCAAGATATATACTTAGAGAAGAGGAAGTTGATATCTGCAGAAGGTGGCCTATGTGGTGCTTCACATCCACCAGAGTTTGTCGGCAAAAGAAAATTTTGGATTTATCATAATTAATCTACTGGCCAAAAGCGTGTTGGAAAAGTTCAACACATTGAAGAATATTAGTAGCAGACGAAATGTTGGCTTTGGAGAATAAGAGGCAATCATCTGCAAAAAGAAGATGTGATATTTGTAGATAGCTTCTGTGAAGTTTTATTCCTTGAAGAGTACCTTTTTTAGCAGCAGTATGAAGCATTCTAGATAGACCTTTAAGGGTAAGCAGAAAAAGGTTTGGCGAGAGAGGATCGCCTTTCCTGAGACCATGCGCCGGACAAAATGATTAGCTTAGGGATCCATTGATGAGAATTTGAAAAATTGGAAATGATATGCATTGATAAATCCATTAGCACCATTTTAGAGAAAAATCCATTGTTGCCATTATATTGATCAAAAAGTCCCATTTCACCTTATCATAAGCCTTACTCATATTAAGCTTGAGTGCCATCTAATGCTCCTTACTCGAATGAGTCCTCATATGATGGAAAATTTCATGACTTAATAATATATTATCAGATATAAGTCAGCCTTTAAGGAACGCACATTGGTTTAGAGAGATCAAATGAACCATTATTATCTTCAATCGATTAACAAGAGTTTTTGTAATGATCTTGTAGATTACATTACAAAAGCCGATTAGATGAAACTGGCTAGGCTCCATGGGAGACTTAACTTTGGGGATGAGAGTAATGAATGTTTTGTTGAGACTTGTTAACTTTTCCTTGCCCACTAGGAAATCTTGGAGAAAATTCACAACATCATTACCCACTATATTTCAGTATTTATGATAAAAAGCCCGCTTGAAACTCATCAGGATTAAAGATTTTTAGAGAGCCAAGATTCATCACTGCCATGCGAATCTCCTCAGAAGAGAATGGTTTCTCAAGAATCTGGAGATCTTCCTCTATTAATCGGTGATGGATATAGTCCATGACAACATTAATAGCTGAAAGAGTAGGGTTTGTGGTAGTGAATAGATTGAAAAAGTAAGACTGTAATACATCTTCAGTTTGAACTTCCGAGCTAGTCCAATTACCATTCTGATCTTTAAGTCTCTCAATTATATTTTGTTGGCAACGTATAATCATCGATATATGAAAGAATTTTGTATTCTTATCCCTAAACTTTAACTAATCCAAACAAGATTTTCGAGCCAACAAACTTCCTCATCCCGAAGAAGGGTGTCCAACTGCTTGTTGAAGAGAGTTAAGGATGTTAATTTGTGATGTTGGGATTCTGGACCAGTGAGTGAATTTGTTGTTTTAACTCCTCGATCTTCTTACAATTCTCACCAAGAGTATGTCAACTCCAACTTTTGAGAGGGCAAATAAGATTGTCAAGTTTTTGGGCCAAATTGTTAGATGGGGATTGCCAAACTTCTTCAATAATCTGTTGGCATTGCTCATAATTTATCCAAAACCATTCAAAACAAAAAGGTTTTGGGAAGAAGTGGCCCAAAGGGGAGGAGAAATGGAGCAATATAGGATAGTGATCCAAACCAAAGAAAGGAAGGACCTGAAGGGAAGCATTTGGAAATCGAACTCTCCATAAACTATTAATTGTTGCTTTGTCAAGTCGCTCTAAAATTCTTTGAGCCAACTGTTGGCCATTTGTCAATGTGTGAGGGGGACATATACTGCCCATATTCAATAGCCGACATTGATCAAGGATTTGTAGATTAAATGAGATATCTTGAATTCGGAGTGGTTGACCACTTTTTTTTCCCGTAGCAGACTGATGTGATAAATCGCAAGTATACGAATCGCTCAAGTAATAAAGTGTAAGAGTTGAGTGTCGAACCCACGAGGATTG
>JAOXJP010231148.1:0-10675 GCA_025762735.1 Platanus orientalis | reverse complement strand
CCCCTTCGCTGCGCAGCAAAGAAGCAATGGCCTCCATCTCCCAGTCATTAAGAGGGTGACAAAGCCCCAGATTCCAGGCAGCAATGGGACCCTTTTGTGCTCCTGCACGATGCCGTCTTTGCGCCTGGATAGAGCAAATATCTCCAGGAAATCCTCCTCAAGAGAAGAATAGCCAACCCAAATATCTTTCCAGAGCCGAATGGAAGATCTGCTACCAATTTGATATGCCTTTGGAACCAATCAAAGCCTTTGAGAATTCCTTTCCGTACTCTTCACACACCAAAAATAATAATAAATAAATAAACACACCAAAAAAATTTTAATTCATTAATAAATGCTTCCCTAGAACTCTTCTATCTTTGATAGATAAAGATAAGAATTTATTTAAAGGAGGAAATGCATGAGAGACACATTTGCTGTTATAGGAAATGCTTCCCTAGAACTCTTCTTCACAACATCCTAGGCATTGGAGATTTTTCCTTCTTTTGCTCCTTATTTTAATCCTGTTTTTTCTCCTTATATATGACAAAATATACTTGTTTACATCTTCAATTGTCAACCTCTGTTCAATGACAAAATGCAGATTTTTAGGGAGCTTTCCCCATCAAGTTGTCTCCAGGTAGTAGGTATGGCATTATTGATCAGTCTTCTATTTAGGTGACTTTGTTCATGTTAGGCTGTTAGTTAAACTCATCTTTGTCCTCCAAAGGCACATCATGAAGAATATCCTAGCTGAATTTTCTTGTTCTTGAATTGCTTGTTGGTCCAATCTTACATATATATTTGCTTAGTATTATTCAGACAAATACCTTTCTATCTACATCTCGTACGAAACTACTTTTGAAACAATGTTTCAAGGGAGTGTTGAGAAACTATTGTTGAAGCATATGTAGGTTTCTTGCTTAGTGGTAACCGTCATGGATGCCAAGTTGTTTAATAGCTGTTTATTCAGGGCGGAAGCATAAAAGATTGGATTCTTTGCAACATTCACAATTGATTCTTGAACATGTTGTATGATTGTCCTAATATGAAGCATAATATTTTTTTAGTATACATTATAAGATATACTCATTGAATGATCCAATTAAATTTTTACTAATTATTATATTATAGTTGGCCAACACAAAAAATGCAATTATTATATTAGTCTATGTGTATTATTTCTTGGTGATATGTAATGCTGTTGTTGTGGCCAAAATAATGAATTTCACCCTTATTTTTTCATTTTAAAATTAAGCAGGACTATATATATATTTGTGGATAATTAACTTCATTTGTAAAAGAAGAAAGAAGAAAAAATAGAATACAACAACAGGAGGAAACACCCTACAAGCAACCTTCAGGAAGGCAATTTCCAGAAAATACCGATAGGGAATTAACCCTCCAATTAGCCAACTAATCAGCTAACTCATTTTGACTCCTATTGACATGGAACAACGAAATAGATAACAATGACAAAAGCTCCCTAATCTCATGGATAACAAGAGCCAGTTCCCAAGAGCCCATACAATTCCTTTTGCCCTAGTTAATAACCACTAGCAAGTCTCCTTCAACCTCACAACCTTTCACATAAGACAATTTATCTCCCTTAACCCCATCAAGAGACTAATCACTTTAGCTTTGATGGCATTATGAAAAGATCAAACGTGAGATGTCATGACTAGGCTCTTTTATGCTCCTAAGCAATTATGTATCTCACTCATATATTAATGTTACCATTTAACTATATGATCTTTAGATGAAAATAAAAGGAAATATGTTGTCATGCTAGTGATGGATTTCATACAAACTTTAAAATCTTCTTTAATTTATTTCCAATTTTATTTATTTCTTTTATTTTGGAACTTTGATCTGTGAAATGGGGATAACAACTTTTTCATAGGAGATCCGACTCTTTTGTAGATCCATCAGCAATTGCAGTGTCATGGCCAGAATGATGAAATACGGGATCAGCGCTGAGACCTTCTGGAATTGGACATAAGTGTAATTTATTGGAGTTCGTTGTTTTATCTCTTACAATTCTCATGCTTAACATCTCTCTCTCTCTCTCTCTCTCTCTCTCTCTCTCTCTCTCTCTCTCTGGATTGATAATGAAATATATGCATTGAAGAAAAAAGAAATAGAGAAGAGAGAACCAAAACCGGAGAATGGGGCTTGGGCTACAAGTATAAAGGCCAAACAACGACAACAACAATGGAGCTAGAAACAAAATTGCATTGGAAGAAAATTCCATTCTACTATTTTTCTATCTTATTTAGTGGTTATGGATTTTCTAAATAGAGATCATATTGGATTGCTGGCCTATTTGCCACTATATCCAGAATTTCCTGCTTTGTTTTTTTTTTTTCTTAATTATGAAATCTGCAAAATATTTTATATATTTTGTGTAATAATATAGTTGTAGAGGTCAGAATATCATAAGTTATTGCATCCACTTAGTATCTTTTGTCCGTTTCCCTCCACATAAAGGCAATGATTCACGTAATTGTAGTTTTATTCTTTTGTAGATATTAAACCGGGGTGGGGCAAACACTTTTTTGCGGATGTGTTATCCCCTTTTTCAATGAAAAATTTTTCTTATCAAAAGAAAAAAAATATTTGTAGTATTATTTAATTTTTCATAAACCATGGTTTCAAGGATTGGCCAATCCATCCCCGATCCGTATCTTTATTTACAAGTTGTAAATAGCCTATTTCCTTCCCCATTCAGATCTTTAAAACCTCTAGAAGTTTCTGAAATGCTCCATAATATTCTACTCTGTGAATTGAGGAACAAAATAGCACAAATTATGTGAGATGCAGTGCACTTCTTCAATTTAAAAATAGAACTTAGCTATGTAAAAATCACGTTCATGTGGACCCCTATTTTTATTACTCTCTTTTAGCTTTGTAGGATTTTTCAACTTAATTTCATGGTAAAATAAATAAATAAATAAATCTTCCAGTGTTTCCATCTGGAACCTGATAACAATCTCTTAAGATCTTTGAAAGCTTAGTAGGTATTGTTGAAGTAAATTAATTTGTGTATCTCCCAACACCTTAAGGTTTTGGGAGAGTTGATTAGTTTACTATCAACATCAATATGGTATCAGAGCAGGTTTGGTCGCGAGTTCAAATCTCAATGGAAGTATTTTCACCAATGTAGTATTGTGCGCATGTGTACGCGTTATACCTAGCTGCTCAAGTGTGTGTTCTCAGGAGAGAACAGTGGTCCTCCTGAAGAGGGGTGTTGAAGTATATTAATTTGTGTATCTCCTAACACCTTAAGGTTTTGGGAGAGTTGATTAGTTTTCTGTCAACAGGTATTAGATGGAAAAAGTATCTTGCAATTTCGCAGCTCATGGAGAATTATGCCATTAGTTTGGTAGTATTAACTTGGTGGCATAGTTGCTTTTCATCAAGACTCTTAATATGTCTGCGGAAAGTTTAAAGACATTTTTTATGTAGATCATTTCATTGACTACTTGAAGGATGATGTGTGAATTGTTTATGACATCCCTGAAGGGTTTCCTGACAAGTCAGAGCTCTTCACAAGTATAAGGTCTAATACCTTATTATGTTCTGTGGCTTACTACCGAGTACATATTTGATACTTGCAAGCATAATTATCTACTAAAAATGAGATGTTGCTGCTAGATTTCATTACTTATAATGTAGTATCTGTGATGGTCAAGGTGCATTGGTTTGGTGGGAGGGGGGAGAGTTGTTTCTTTGGCGAGTGGTCCCTTTGTTATGAAAGAATTTTCTGACCAACTTCTCATTGCTAGAACAATCTCTCTATTTTTTTGTAACCTTTGGCATTTTATTAAACCAATGCATTATCTTTACCTCTGTAAACAACTGGCCAAAAAAATCTTTCTTGTGATTCAGAAAATCCATTATATTTTCCATCCTGAGAAAAATGAAAATTAGATCATTTTGTTTGGATCTTGTGACATTTCTAATAGTAAATGTCCACATGCACAAAACTTTCATCAACCATATGTTCAGTTTCCTCAACAACAGAATAAGCCAAAATTTCTTATATTTACCCTCTTAGTCTATGTTCAATCACTCTCAGCTTGATCCTAGGACAATTGGAGCAACTGTAAATATTTCCCTTCAGCATCTTCTTAGTTCTAATGATCTTGTTCAACAATTTATTTAACTTGGATAAATCATTGTCTCCCATGCATTTCCAAATGTTAATTGGGTCCCATCTATGGCAGATGGCCCTGCAGAAAGTGCCCTCTCGAGGCAGTGGAAGTGGCAGTGATTCTTCAAGCAATGGGCTACCTAAAAGAAACTCAAATCTATGTTGCCTCTGGACAGGTTTATGGTGAAAATTTTCAGATGGCACCGCTCAGGACCATGTTCCTGAAACTGATAAGGCATTTTCTTCGTAATTTAATTGATCCATTTGCCAAATTGTAATTGCTTCCAAGCAAAGTTTGCCATTAATTCTCAAATTTTTAAATATGAATGGCTTCCAACTAAAGTTGGGAACAGTGGAGGGAGTTACCTATTAAAGAATGGATGTGTTTGCATGGAGACTAAGACGAGTGATAGAAGTTTGCCAACAATGGTCAAATCCTTAAGTATGCATTGAAGTCTGATAGTGATAATGCCATCCTTCCAGTTGAGGTTGAGAACCATATGTTGGTGTCTCAACTCATTATGTTATAGAAGCTTAACTTCATTAAATTACTTGGTGACATTAAGAAGTTATGAATCCCATTAAATGTAATAAAAAAATAATATAAAAAGAGAGAGAGAGAGAGAGAGAGAGAGAGTTGTGTTCCTTTTTATAAAGAAATGTCATGACTCAGGCTCAGGGAGTTGGTAATTGCGCCAAGACATGGCATTTCTAATCCTAGCCAAGTCAGCTGACATTTAGTCAGTTGACTCGAGAAAAGGATGGACTTGGCCAAGCCTGGTTTCAACTTGCCAAGTTCTCTGATTTCTCATAGTTGACTTGTCCTTGGGGCACTCTGACAGGTTACGACGGAGGAATTGGCAAGCAAAGAGGAATTGGACGGTTCAAGAAAGCATGTGACGAGCTTGGCAGCCCTCAACTTCTTTGTCTGCTGGAAGTCGGATGTGCTTGTGATGACTCACGGAGGCAACTTTGCTAAATTGATAATTGGGGCCAGCAGGTACATGGGGCACCAGCTGAAGTTAATCAAGCCAGACACGGGGCTCATGTCGAAGTCCTTTGGTGATCCGTACATGGGACGGGCCACCTTCATGGAGGATTTGGTTGCCACTCACCAGACGCATACAGGATTGCCAGAGGAAACATTTCCTAATTACTACATCTGGGAGAACCCACTTACTCCATGCATGTGTAAGGCATGACCATGTAACGCAAAAGGATTCCATATCTTTTTCAAACAGAAATTTATTACTAGGAACATATTCTGTTGTTCAAGAACACATGGGTCGATACTCAAAAAGATCAAATTCTTTCGAGGGAGAGTATGAAGATGAATGTACAGTGCAAGGAAATATATCCAGTGTTCAGAGGTGAAAATACTGGGCATCTGCCCAAAGTTTGGGGATGGCCTTTTCCTAACAACCATCTGATTGTGATCTAAATTTTTTTGTTCTTTCTTTGAATTCTTTACTGATTGATGGCATCACATTACCAATTGTACTCAAAAATGGAGAGAGGGAGAGAGAGAGATTATATTGTAATTGGCACATTCATTGTATCAATAAGTTACCAAATACATTGAATTGTTAAATGATCATTGTATTTGATACATTCTGTCGATTCAACATTAATACCCCACCTTGTATTGGCATTAGTCCCTTCTGACACCAATTCGATGATTATAAACCCCTTGTATAAGGGGCTAATCACCATTAAGACGATATTTGAAACAACATGATAATAAAGAATATCTAGATCAAGCACCCAAATATATGACATATAAGACATCTAATTTCAGAAAATTTGTGGAGCCATGGAAGGCGGTTTAAATTCACTGCCTTACACCTACTTGTGCTAAGACATCTAATTTCAGAAAATTTGTGGGGCCACGGAAGGCGGTTTAAATTCACTGCCTTACACCTACTTGTGCTGTAGATTCTATAAAAGGGTCGTACAGCACTGCATCTTCCACCCTTCTTACAAATACTGGATCTCAATAGGACATCACGCGCATCTCCTCAGTCATCAGCTGCATCAATATGCTGAGTTGGTTTATATACAATCAGCACCACCTCAGTGTCTCACATTTGTGGTTGATGGCAGGATATAATCATTTCTTTATTGGGGGCTACACATCATAACAGACCAAACAGTTAGGAGACTGAAATCCTGAATGCTCTAATTATACAACAGGCAACAATGGGATACTTCATACTTTTATCTGGCCATTACATAGTTTTATACCGACTCTCTTAAGCGTGGCACATCCACTGGATAGTTTAGAAATATTATTATAGGTAGTACTTATTATCCTATGATTGCCATAAAACTTTCTGTGGGAAAAACAAAACAAAAACAAACAAAAAAAAAAAAAAACAAAACTTTAGATGGCAGTCACTGCCATGATGGAAACACTGGGACAGTCTTAATGTCCATGTTTGTCAACCCATGTTCCATGTGGCCATATGCAAGACGGGTGTGAAACAACACTTATTGTGCTGCCCTCTTATATCCGGCATGGCCCAACAAATTGGCTCAACCCAATGATCTCAAGTGTGATAAAAAGACCATAACTGGTCTTTTCAGACAAAAAAGCAAGTCCAGTATAGGATATTATGATGATCTGGTTAAGGTGATTTTATTATGCTAGGAGCCAGGTGAGGACCACAGATTGGATGATCCAGATGCACCTGTGCACATGCCACATGGACAGGAGGGCATGAGACCTGCATATTTTCTCCTGTGTGAAATTGCATATTTAGCTATGACAATGTGGTATTGCATATAGAGGTGACTGACCTTCTCAGTGCCAATATCACGAAGCAGACTCAAAACTTCAGCAAAGTCGGGAGGGGGCGGACATGAGAACCGAATGCTCTCTCCAGTATGCGGATGCTTAAATCTACAAGTAACAGGCACAATTAACTAGGCTGATCATCTTTATTATATAGTTCTTTCGATGTAAAGTGAAAACATAATGAATTTCAGAGATTAAGTTTTCTCATCTCACCCAAGAGTAAATGCATGGAGGCAAGGCCTTTGTAATTTCGAAACCAATTGTGAAAGGTGAGCATGGCAGCTGGAGGGAATCCTAGGCCGAAGCAGTGATAGGGCCATGCTCTTGGTTCCTCCATATACTTCATCCCCTAATAGAGGAATTCCCAGGTACTTTGCGTGTGCCCGGATCTACTTCAAAACAGCAGTGCAGGCAGAGTGAATAGAACATGAACGGAGGAATTTATCTTTCTGATAGACTAATTGTCTACCTACAGTATAGCCTTATAATTACAACAAACAAAAAATTGAGTCCCTACGAGTATGATGCTGCACATGAACCTACCACTTATTTTTGGCTGAAACACAGAAAGCAAGTGAAACAAATAAAATATTATAAATCCCTGCATGCATAAATGGATATATCAATTTGAAAACTAGTGAAATATCCTTTATACATACAATATAACAATGTCACAAATATATTTCCACCTATTCTTGCACCTAATTATCTAACACTTTCCAAGTCTGAATCAAGAACTCAAGATTACACAATTAGATAGTACCTGATGAGTTCGCCCAGTTTCTAAACTCCACTCAACCAGTGCAGAACCACCACCAGCAAGAACTTCAATTACCCTGTACCTGATGCAATTTCCAATTCATGTTAACATAAAAGGCACAACCGGACAATATTGGCCCACATTACTAACCCAGCTATACTGGGAAAAAAAAAAAAGGAAATGACAAGGAAACACACCATAGAACATAGTACAATTGTGCTAAAAACATTTTAACCCAGATGAGCTTGAACCATCATTTATCAGTAGCTGCTAAGATAACTCTGCAAGTGTTTGTACCTAAATGTTTTATATTTTTCCCACTGCCAATTCCAAGCCCAGATGGAGGGTTGTGTTAGGCAGACAGCAACTTAAAACCTTACTCAAACCACTTAAAAACATGTAGAGTGGAATAGTGGAATGTGATTTGTGTAGCCAACCCCAAGTAGTAGGGATAAGGCTTTGTTGAGTTGAGTTGTATCAGAAGCTGCTTTGCAGCAGTAGATTTAGTCAGATACTCAGATATCATACATAACTTAAAGAGGTAAAAGTAAAGTCTTTGGGAGTGTTTTGGTAACAAATTTCAAGTTGTCCACCAAAAGACAGTCCCTGTATACTGCTGAATGAAGTACAAAAAGGCAGTCAACAGACTCAACACCAATCGGAAACAGACATGCAATCACGAATTCTACAAACTTTCTAAAACTAAGTCTGATCCTAATGTGCCTACAATATTTCACCCATTTAAATCATCATTGCTCAACTAAATACTTTCTTCTTTTTTCTTTCTTTTTTTTCTTTCTGAAAAGCAAAAACTTTCATTAAAAGGGGACAAACTATCCCCAAAATGCAACAAGCACAAGGCTTACAAAGAAGGGGTATCTCTAATAATGTTTCCAGTTAGCCTTATTGGATTGTTAGTTATTTTGCCAGTAGTTGTTAATGTGGAAACACAAGCTCTTGTTTCTTTAAGTCCTCCAGCTTCCCAAAATTATTTTCAGATACCACATTTTTCTTATTCACACTCTTGCTTTATGCCATGTTACGAACAAGTGGACATGCAATTGCCTGTGATAAATTCTATGCTTTTCATCATCTAGGCTGTTTGGAAATAGTGGAGAGCTACAATTTATATTCTGGTTTCTTTGAATGTATGAGCAATATTATCGTAGGATCACTCTAGATCATTGCAGAAGAGATCTCTTTGCAGGGATATTTAAATGGAGATTCCATGTTAAAATTACTTAGAATTTCAACTGGTTTATGAAAAATATTTTCCTCCCAATAAAGACAGGCCAGATAGCTCTTCCAACAGCTATAAGACTCGGCATTTCATTGCTCACAACCTTTACACAACTCTTTCAAGTAGTTACTTTTCTTTTATAAGATTGTCTATTTTACTTATTCAAGAAAAAAATAAATATCTACATTGCCAAGGCAAGAAGGCCTATCAGACCTGGATCAACATGAGTAGTTTCCATTGACTGTAAATGAGAGACGTACTTATGCATACATGTTTAAAAAATGCAAATATAAATGTGATGAAAAAAAAAAGTCACGGGAAATACAGAATAATATATAATGATAAACAGGGTCAGTGGTAAAATACAGCTCAACAATAAAAAGTATGCCAATAATATATTGCTGCAGACAAAATGTAGGGAGAGGCATTTGTGAAGTCTTGCAATAGATGAACACAGAAATAATTTTTTCTTAAGTAGAACATTGACACATGGCCCACAATTATACGGATTGTCTATATGGGGAAAAAAGTAGGACAATAACCTACAAGTCTTCACTTTCAGGACACTCATCAAATAAGTGGCCAGGAACATGGAATCAAATACTGACATGTGTTGATAAGTTTTGGCCAACATGTATCAGTATCTAGAGGTAAGGAAATGAAACTGCATTGAAGTTTTAAAACTACATAGTATCAATACATATCAAATGCCTATGATACAGTAAATTTTTTACATAAACCTACTGTTTTTAAGATATTGATGACTGAAGCCCCCATTTTTGCCACTTGCTAAAATTAACTCCAAACTTTAATTTTCTTTCAGGAAAACAGGGATTTCAAGCAGGGATGGAAGAACAGGTTGAGGCCCTATTCCATGAAATAGAGAGAAGATGGTGTACTAGCCCATGCCAAGGGAGCCTTCCGCAGAGGGTCAGGCAATTTGAGAGCTTTAGCCAGGAGCTTCGTAACTTAGTCTCCTCCATTAATTATGAAGGTGGCCGAAGAAACGAAGGAGTAGGAAAATGCAAAGAGGGAAGGAGGGGAGAAAGGGGGAATAGCTTAAACATAATTGGGAGTGGGAGTCAAGGGGGGTGGGGGGTGGGTGGAGAAGACATAAGGAGGTAAATAGTAGTTCTTCCCATCATAGAGTTGACACGCTAGCAGGATCACTTGATAGCATGAGCCGCAATGGGGCTCCTTTTGGGTAGCAACATGGATTATTCCCTTAGTACTCTCAGTACCCCCAGTTCTCTCAATACCCTCAGTCTGTTAGTACACAAAGTCAGGAGGGATCGTGGATTGATTCTATCTTTGGCTTTGGACCTGGTTACTAGCACCAGTACATAGTGCGGCCTTCAACCGGTAAGCCCAATTCTATTACTACATCCACATCATTATATGATTAGGAGGATCAAGCCCCACGGGCCCGTCAGAGCCATCGGGCTTCTTCTAGTTTAACTTTTTATCCTCAATATGCAGTGCATGGCTTTCCACGATATGGGATGCTCTTGAGAGAAGATTATTCTATATACGAGAGATACGTTTATGACTATCGGGCATAGCATAGTCCAACTATCTCATGGCTAGATTATTGCCGCTTAGTAGAAAAATGGTTTCAACATCAACAATATCAGCAGCAATTTCAACAATATCATGATAGGGATAGCAACAACAACAACAAACAGCCTTATCCCAACTATTTGGGGTCGGCTACACGAATCCTGTTCTGCCATTCCGCTCTGT
>JAOXJP010231147.1:0-10675 GCA_025762735.1 Platanus orientalis | reverse complement strand
ACCCCCTTGTGTCTTGCCTCATAGGGCGTCGCACAAGGGGGTGTCGCAGAGGATATCGTGCTGTTTTATTGGGCTCAGGATTTGGTACAACCCCTTAATGTACGAACAAGGTCGCCCAGTGCATCAGGGGAGGACACATCAGTGCCGGAAGGTGAAAAGCACCCCTGAAAAAGTGTACATCACTTTTTCGATTCTGATGTGTCTGCCCCTGATGCCAGGCAGATTTTGTTCGTTCATCAAAAGGTTGCACCAAATCCAAGGTGGTTTTATTGTTATCACTGGGTTTTCTTAGTTGAATTAGGTTTTTGTAGTTTGTAATTCATGATGCTTTAAGATTTCATCTCATATGCAGATTTTGTTTTACCAATTCTTTTTTCTTGGTATTATATTTTGATGGATGGTTAACAGTATCT
Organism: Platanus orientalis; assembly: GCA_025762735.1. Classification (NCBI taxonomy): domain Eukaryota; kingdom Viridiplantae; phylum Streptophyta; class Magnoliopsida; order Proteales; family Platanaceae; genus Platanus; species Platanus orientalis. The sequence continues at coordinate 10,262 of JAOXJP010231147.1, read as the reverse complement.
AATTCGTGTGACTTTAGATACAATACATACTCTACTTCTAACAAAATTACATGGCGAGAAGCATTACAATACAATCGATAGGTGCAATGGGGTGTTCTCATATATACACCTCAATAAATAAATGAATAGTTAATTAATTAATTAGATTAGATTAGTTTGTCGCAGGTGTACTTATGATACAATGTTATGTTTTTCTTTTTTTTTTTGGGAGATCTTGACTAGGTAGGATTTATTTCAACCAAGATTTTTTTTAATGACTAACTATAGTAGTTTGTAGATGGTGTATTTATGAAACTCTGTTTTTTAAGCTCTTATAATTATATGACTAGTGATATACAAGTATAATTAAAAAATAAAAAATAAAAAAGGAGAAAAATGTAAAGGAAAGAATTGATGGAAATTAATGAAAAATTCGTTGAGGCTTTAGAGACAAAAAAATATCTTTGGTCGGAAGGGAAATGTGGTATTTTTAGGGATGAGTTATCACATATATATTTTTATGGTGGATGCGTTCTCAAGTTGTTAAAAAAGAGCAATTTATGCCCGTTGTGCAGCTTTGAGCTGCCAACAGAACCTTGATTGTAACCCCCTCAAGGATTTTGTTTAGCATTGCCTGAGTATCTGATAATGGACCCGATTCCTATTAAAAAACATTTAAAAATACATGGTAGAATATAATTGAAAAATATTTGCCTCAACCATTTCTTCGTTCTTTTTCTTTTCTTTCTTTGATCAAAGAGCTCAAGTCTGACGAAAATCAGAAATTAGATTTGCCAAAAATAGAAATAAAGGATTTACTGAATATTTGTAATTCAATATTCTAAACGCTCTCTCAACTTTATTCTGAAAACACACTATCAGTATTTCTAGAAAAGAATCTTTGTTATTGGTATATCCGAGCTACGTCAGGCTTACCCAGCTAAACCCAGGCTCAGCTAAGCTCATCTGAACCTGAGGTGCTGAGTTCAGGATGATCATCTCTTTAACATTGAGGTGAGCTTGGCTCAATCTCAGCTGGCCAAACTCAAGTTAACTGCCTCAGGCCCAAATCTCACATCCCAATAATTCATGAACAAACCTACTCCTAAAGACTAAAGATATAGCTGGTTGAAACTGTTGAGTATGACTCGAATTATACCTTGTGTTCTAGTTACTGATGTCTCAAAGAAGTATTGGTGATCAAGCCACGCGTCCGCCAGTCGAGCCAGACCTGATCCGTTTTCGAGACGCGACCCGTAACCTGGTCCGATTCCTTTTATGAGTACTGGCATATATAAGATGCGTTAGGGTTTTCTGAAAAAGTATTCCGACTTTGACAGAGTGAAAAAATGGGCGAAATGATGTATTTGGGGCTTAGGGTTTGAGAGATTGATTTCTTTGTAATCTTTATTGTTAATAGTGAAATTTCTTGCCGTCTTCGCCTGTGGATGTAGGCTATAAATCAAACCACGTATATCGTTGTGTTTCTGTATGCTTTGTGTTCATTATTTATTACAAAATCTCTTTGATTTGTGGGTTTAGTCGTAACAGAAACAAACCCAACAACCCATAAATCAAAATCCCATTACTTTTATTTTTAAATCAACAATTTAAAATGGATAATCATGCCATTATTTAGATTTAGAATAATCAAATCCTTAATGAGTTGGGATTTTAGGGAACTAAGCATATACAGCTAGGCTCAAGCTCACTTATCTAAACAAGCTCAATTGGAGACTCAAGGTCTGCTCAAGACGAGCTGATCTCCGAGCTGAGCTGATTACCTCAACTCATGGACAGTCCTAGGCAAAAGTATGAACTAGGACAAGATCCTTGATCCCAACTACATGTTAGAATTGTTACAATTTAGGATACGGGACGATCATCTTAGTTGTTTGTTCTCCCTCAACCTATGTGTACATTTTTTAGGGAAGCTGTAATCGAACACTAGATGGACCGGCATTAATACCCTACTACATTAGTCAAGGCTGAGGGGGTGGGGGAATAGCATCGTCTAATGCACCACCTATAAATTTTCACTAATTCAAAATTTTGTTTATTGTTTTATCAATTATAAAGATCCTCAGTTATTTTATTAACTATTATTGTTGTCACTAATTCTATTGTAATGGTCTTGTCATGCACATCTCTATTGTAAATTGTAACACCAAATTTTGTTGTAGAAATCTATGTTCAAATTATTTGACTGTTATCTAGCCGGTTTATTATTTTATATTGGGAGACTTTCATTCTACGCTTCACGTTTGGGCCCTGTTAGTCATGGTTTCTTGCATGAAAGCAGTGACCAACCTCTGATTAATACTCCTCGTTTCACTTTGTAAATTAAGCAAAACAAAGAAGAGAGGAGAGGAATATAGTGACTTTTCATCGATGAATCTCTACCAAAAAGCATGGCGCGCAGTGAATACTTTTACACTTCCTTACAACTCTAACCAATATACATGCATTTACCTAGTGGATGACATGCTTCTTGAATGAATTTTGGACATTCTTGCTTGTCCTTTTGGGTTTTGCATGCTTTCTTGGAAAAAATAACGAACTGTAGTTACCTTGATCAATCTCTAAGGCCCTCTGTGTGGAGCTTGGACATTGAGAGCTCGGCTCAATCTTGATAGGTAAGGGGTTCAGGACAACGGCTGGAATTTAGCCCTCATCTGAATTTGAGTCTATCACTATCATTATCGGGCCAAGAATACAGGATGGCTTAGTCTTGGAATGGTCCAAGATGTAAGTCTCATTCTTCTAATTGGAATCCTAGATGAAGATTCACCCTTCCTTTTAGTATTGACAGGTTTCCTTTTTGGGGCCATGAACCTATACAAGAATTTTTTTACAAAGTATGAAATGCAATTGCGGGAACTATGTAGCAAGAACTAACCATACTTAGTCGCGGGATCACGATTGAACAAATCTAGTAACATACACAAGTCAATCGTGACACAACATGAAAATGCGTGACTGGATGAAGGAATCTCAACCCGCGACTAACACAGGGATCGCCATTCACAAGAATTCATGGGTCCAAGCACCGGAGCGATGAATGAGTCACCAGACACCTTAGTCATTGCCGGAGATGATGACTGAAGCACCTGAAAGTGTTTTGATCACAGAAATTTCAAAATTTTGCCAAAACTTGCAAAATTGCTCAAGGGCCTCTGAATAAGCTTAAAGGTGGTTGTTTGAGTGAGATAAGAAGTTTTCTCGGGAGATTATATATGGAGCTCGGAAGACTCGAACTGGGGGAAGATATTTTAGCTTCTGTAAACGAAAGAAATGATCAAGATTGAAGATGATGGAAAGTATGTACCCGTGGGGATACATATACTTTCGTGAATGTATACGAAGAGACACTAGGCGGTAATTATGGCTATCTTGAAAATCCAAGGGACACCATGAATATGTTGTACGGGGATTTCAAAAATCATGCTGCCACACCACGGTTATGTAGCACCATTTTTGAAGGGGCAACTGGAGACATAGGAAAAATGTTGTGGCTGACCACATAAAGTGACTGAACATACCAGTCGTACGTGCACAATTGACAAATCGCCCCAATTGAAGGCATTCATACCATCCAACAACTCATGCCCCACAAATATTGGAGATGTGGATGCGCACCAATAAAGAGTCTCCATGTAGGAAGTGATGTGACTATCATATCCAGTTGCCTGTAGAGGATAGTTTCACACAACAAGACAATCATGCATGTTGTGTCAGTCAGTCGTGCACGGTGAATAGAGAGTCGTGCACCACAGAACTTAGATTTGAATTTGATTCCAAATCTAACAGTAAAGGTTGTTTTGTACAACTACGACATCAATAGACTCTTTGGATACCCAAAATTCTAATAGAAGCACAAACTCGCATAAAAGAGGCTCTAATATGTTTCGGTTCATGGGACAATACGTTCCCACATCAAGGAAGACTCTTCGTGCAACAATGATTTGCTTTTCACAAGAATTCCAACTCAACTAGCCCAAACATCTATATAAACCAACAAGGAACTCCAAATGAGTACGCTTTGCACGTTAATATTGCTACTTTCAAAGTACTCAAGTTCTTACTCTCAAGCTTAAGGCTAATGAAATCACTTCATCTTCTCCAATTTTGTCCAAACAAGCAGTATATCTTTTTCAGAAGGCTGCAAGTCTATCAAAACTCTATAACATCCTTTTAAAAACTTGTATCTTGAAGATGCCCATGATTAGGTAAGATTAATTGTAAAATTTAGTTTTGTTCTCGAAACAAATCTTGTAAATTCAAAGAGTCAACAAAATGAATCAAAGTTTCATCTTCTTCTTCTCTTCTCTTATATTATTTCATGTTATGCAACTTTTGCTTATTTTACAATTTGTGCAATTAAAAGTTAATTAGAAGTTTTTTGTCTAAAAATAGTAGTAATTAACAATCTCTATTAACAGAGTATAAAGTAATTGCTCCCCTTCCAAAATAATAAACCAACCCTTTAAAAGTTGGGTAATTTGAATGTCAAGTTTCAATCCTTTATTAAGAGCAAAGAAATTTGGTGTTACACTACCTAGTAGAGACATGATACCTCACTTAGAAACTTATTTCCTTTAATGATTGGGTGTATAAAACATATATGAGAACTCGTCCAAATTTTTTTTTTTTTTTTTTAATTTTAAATTTTAGCTGAGTTTGCCTTTATCAAGTTGCTTACCATATATGAAAACCGAGTTAAAAGACAAGGGTAACACCTTCAACCAAGTGGAGATTCTCCTACAAGAAAACACTTAGATTAAGGTTGTTTTGAACCCAAGGATGCAAACAAAACTCCCCAAATGAGTAGCTAATCTAAGGGATCTAATGAATTTAGTGTTCTAGAATACACACCCAAAAAAGAAAAAGATTGAAGGACAGAGTTTTCTTTTAATGGTTTTCTTTTCCTTTTATTACTCCTTACTTGTCCCTGTTCTCAGTTTGCTCTTTGTTTTGCCTTGGCCATTCTCACAAATGGATTTCAACCCTTGTTTATTTTATTTTATAGTGATGATAGGCTCCAATATTTGGTGGACATTTATCAGACCTAATATTAGTGAATGAGCCTTTTCCAAGGTTATTTGTTAGGCTCAAATCCCAATCTGGTACAGTTTGTTTACTCTCCAAGTGTTATTCGCGAGCTTCTGGTTGTCGAGCCCATTCATGAATTCGGGCCTTGACCGGTCTTGTTCGCAAATCTGGTGCATTCGTGAACCAAGGGGCCTCAATCGCGAATCATGGCTGATTGTAAATCTCGTCGAGCTGAGTGGACCGCTTATTCTCAAATCCGGCATGAGATCACCATTCACAAACCGTCTTAACTAGACCCTAGTTCTGTCGCAAATTCTAGTCATTTGCGAACAACCCAAATTCCTTGAGAGCTCATTTGGAGCGTAGAAAAGAAATCTTGTGACTCCAATGTCCACATGCAAAGTGAGAAGTATGCCTCAAGCACCCTTGTGCCTCGTGCCTATGCCTCTATGCATGTAGATGAGGTTGCATCACTGCCACATGGGAAAGAGTTCTCTCCAAAATACACAAAGTGAGGTCTTATAAAGTGTTTTAAACTTTTGTTCTCAATTGATGTGGGATTTTTCAACATTTGTATCATCCCATGCCATGTGTCTCATATATGCCTTGTGTCACGTGCCATGTAATTATTTTGAGTTTTAATTTTAAATTCAATAATTCAGTATTAAAAAATCAACCGAAAATTTTAATGTAAAATAAAATAACTTCTAAATTACAAGTAATCATTTTTTAAATTACAGAAGTCATATCACATGTTCTAACATAGCGACCACATGTTGCCTTGTTTGTTCTTCCATCGTAATGATCAATGAGGCATTCCTAGATACAGAGGGAAGAAAATCTTCTACACCCAAAAAATTGTCTACTCTCATTCTGCCAGACACAAGGTTGGCATGTGATGATTATTTTGAAAACCGAAATAATGTTCTGTCCAAGAATGTACCATTCGCCTCCTCACAGGGGGTGTAGGCTTCATGCAAAAAGTGCGTGAAGGCCACAGCCCTGTGAGGGGGCAAATGGTACATCCTGGACAGAGCATTATTCCTCTTTTGAAAATTGTCTTTTTACAGTTTTAACCCTGAACACCCCAGCCTTTGTGTCTGGGAGAATGAGAGTAGAAGATTTGCTTCGAGATACAGACGTAATTTGAGGTGGTTATTCCTAAGTTAACCTGAGGTGGTAACCCAGTAAGCTGGTCCAAAATATGCTCGAATGCCTTGGTTAGGTTTGTGTTAATCCCAACCAAGTTGGAATTCAGCCCAAGTTAGGATTGGCATTGTATGAGTCCGACCCATTTCAGTTCAACCTGCAAGAGATTCATTGCTACACTTTTTATTACAATTACAATGGATTCATCCAGCAGCCGGCCATTTTTTTATTTATTTTTGGTGAATTATGTGGAAACTCGGAGATCTACAGAACACAGCAGGGAAACTAGAACAGAAGAAGATACAAGAAGAGATGTGAAATAGAAAATGAGAAAATCTCAGGTTGCCCTAATTGTTCAGATTACAGACACGTCAGCTTAACTAACTACCAGCCTAACTTCAATATTCCAACCACCTAACCAACTACTTCTCTTTCAGTTTTACAGTTGCACTATCAGATTAGAGTTGGCTAATCCTTATGTGGTTTAAATTTGGATAAGGTCTCGGTTAAATATCACTTCTTTGTTTACAGCGCTCAACAATAAAAAGGAATGTAGCCACCCTGAGTTCGTAGAAAACTCCTTAGAGAATCAAGCGGGTGCAACACGTCCATATAAATATTTTGCTGAATTATCCGTGTCTAAGTAAATACGCCTGTCCAGGGAGGGTGCTGTAGTAAATAAAAACATTTCTGGGTCACCTTCCTTCTTCAACTCCTAATACAACAAAGAGAAATTCATAAACTCCTTTTCCCGGTCACCTTCTTTCTTCAAGTCCTAATACAACAATGATTCACGAGTTTTTATTAAAACTCTTTCTCCATTTTACTCTTTCATTCTTCCCTTTCACTTCCATTCTTTCCTTTCGCATAACTCTCTGTATTTTCAAGTTTCAACCATGTCTCTCGATCTACTACTCTATACTGTAGGTATAAGATCGGCGAGGAGTTCAGTGGCTTTAGAAAACAATATGCATTTCCTTTTTTCTGTCAAAGAGAAGTATCAGACGCTTACACCCCCAAGTGAAGATGGCACTCGCTACATTGTCAGGGATGTAGATGGTACTACAATGATTAGAGCTTTTGCAATCGAGTTATCTGACTTGGGTGTCTATGATATGACTGAGAAGCTTGTTCTCCAAATGCTTTCATATCTATGCCTTATTCCCCAATGGAACTTCCACGATCTTACACAAGAGATATCCACTCTTGCTTGTGAAGCTACGAAAACTGCTTTGGAGGAAAAGAATAAGTTCTTGATCACTGTAGATTTAGAGTTTCTAATCAGAGAAGAATGCCAAGGCATTGAAGTGGTTGGAGGTGACGAAGAGCCAAGTTTCATTGTGGTTCCTGCTTCACGATCATCCGTTGACGCTTTAGACACCACTAAATATGACAAAGGAGACTCGGTGGCGGTGGAGACATGTATGGTTTGCATGGAGGAATTCTTGGTCGGGGTTGATGTTACTCGAATGCCATGCTCACATATTTTCCATGGAGGATGCATTGTCAGGTGGTTAGAAAATAGGAATACATGTCCATTTTGTCGCTTTGAGATGCCAACAGAACCTTGATTTGTGGTCCCTCAAAGATAGTTTGGCTTTTATTTATTTATTTATTTATTTATTTATAGATATTTGATCGTTATCACTTGAATGTTTTAACTTGAGTTGTATTAATTTTCTCAGTTGAATTAGGTTTCCATAGCTTGTAATTCATGGTGGTTTAAGAATTAATCATATATATGCAGTTATTGTTTTAGCAGTCGTGGAGAAATATCCTTATATCTGATTATGATGACTAAAATATCGTTGTCATGCTGCTTCCCTTCTTAGAGAATTCCCTTACCACCAATCAGTGTCGTCAACACCGCCAGTAATGTATAGTGAAAAAAAAAAAAATCCCCTGGATTTGGTTTGGCCCCCTTAACGAACGGCAAAAGTCTGCCTGCATGCAGGGGCAGACACATAGTGTGGAAAAGTTAAAATCATTCACCCCAAAAAGTGTAAATCACTTTTTTCAACCTTGTGCTCCCCCTGCATACGGACGGACCTTAGGCCTTTGTTAAGGGGACGCACCAAATCCGTGCCGGTGAAAAAAGCATCAGAAAGACCTTATTTGGTTTCTCAAAGGCGTACTTATTGAACGCTCATTGTGTATGAGATGAATGGTTCTTTCTCAAAGGGGTATAATTTATTGAATGCTCATTGTGTATGAGATGAATGGTTCCGTACCCAACATATAGGTACTTAATTGGGTTATATTCCATTTATCAAAAAAATAAAAAAGGTTATACTCTATACATTCAACATAAGAAAACATCCTAGGTTGAATTTTGCTCCAGATTTGGTAGGACAACTTGCAGAATGCCTAAAGTAAGAATGACATTAGTGTTGACACATCGGTGCCAAAAAAAATGAAAAGCATTCCAAAAAAAGTGTATCACTTTTTCTGTGCTGATGTGTCACCTGCAACCATACTGATTACCATTCTTCTGTCCCCTCATACCCACCAAAGCACATTTTGAAACCCCCATAACTGGTAGTCCGGTTTCAATCTTAGATGGGGAGTGAATAGGATTTATAAAAATTCTTTTAATTAAACACTCACTTAAAATTCCAATTTTAGATGTTATTGTAGTTCTTAGAATTTAATGCATATCAAAATATAATTCAACTATTTTAATTACAAGTGCAATGCAATGACAAATCTTAATTTTAATTTTTCAATTAATTTAAGTTCCTAAATTGCAAATTTGAAACATCATATAAAAGATGCCAAACATGCCATGTAAAGGAAGAGAGAAGAGACAATTCACACACACAACAAACAAACATACAACACAATATTTATAGTGGTTCGGCACTCGGGCCTACCTCTACTTTCAAAGCTCATTACCGAGCTATCAAATTTAGTTAGATTGAAGTAAATTTATAATCAAGGTTAAAATTCAAAAATCTATCTACTTACATAAACAATCTTTACTCCCGGTGTCTCCTGCTGGAGCTATGTCAATTCTCAGTGTCTCTAGTGAGAAGGTTCTATACTCGGTGTCTCCGACGGGTATGGTTTACACCCGGTGTTTCCGGCAGGTGCTAAGGTCTTAAGAAATGAATGAATTCAATACAAATTACTTCACAATACTTGTATATTACTTGTTGCACATGAAGGTGGTTGTTCATTTATTGAACTAATATGCCATAACTTCCACCAAGCTCCCAAGAGATGCTTTCTTGCTTCTTGGAGCTTCACCTAAGGGTTTACTTGAGAGTAAACCCTCCACTTGCTTCCTTTTTCTTGTTATTTAAGTGTGAGGTGCTAGGAAAACACTTTGATGGCTCATTGATCTTTAATTGATACCCATAAATGGAGCCAACTTGGTTGTTGGGAAGATTGAATGCCTTGCTTTCTCAAAGTTCTTTTTCCTTTGTGTTTGGTGTGTCTTTGTGTGTTAGAGAGCTCATTTAGAGCTTCTTTTATACTTATAGGGGACGAACACAGTCATGCACCCTTGATATGACATCTTTTTCAATGGTCAAAAAATTGTAAGAATTGAATCATATATATTTTTTGAATTTTTGCGATGTCGGATCGATTTGGCTATGTTGGATCGATCTAGCTATGTCGGATCAATCCGACTGTGCCGGATGATCCACGCGGATCAATCCGACATCCCCAGATTGATCTGGTGTCTTAGTATGAGACACCTAAGCTTTACCAAAATGATCTGGTAAGTTGTAGATCGATTTGCTAAGTGTAAATTGATCTGACACCTCCCGGATCGATCCGATTCCCCTATTTTTTTGCCATTTTACCTTGAACCTACACTCAAACACTTGAGAACCTATGTAGGTGGCATGGGTTAGTCCATCAGGCCATATAAAGGTTTTTTGTTCATTTTAGCATTTGTCTATCATGATGTATACCTTTATAAACCTTCCTTGAGCCTGATGAAACTTGAGTCTTCAAGTCTTTGGACCTTGGCAACTTGGGGACGAATCCATTTCTCCTTCTCTCTCCCGCTCTCTCTCTCTCTCTCATCTTCTTCATTCTTTTCCCTCTTTCTTCTTGTTTTCTTCACTTTA
>JAOXJP010231146.1:0-10675 GCA_025762735.1 Platanus orientalis | reverse complement strand
ATCTGAATGAGTTCATTACAAACCATTCCATTGTAGCTACAAAAACCTTGGGAAACTCAAATGAAATGATTACATTATAGGTGGCTATCAAACGTAGCCTAATTGAACTACAAAATTTTACTAGTTTTAAAGAACATAGAAAACTATATATTTAAATTTCAATGATTGTTTATTTTAAAAAAATACTAACTAGTGAACCTGTGCAAGCCCAGGCATCACAAAAAAAATCAAATAAAAATAAAAATAAATAATAGGCAATTGTTAAAAAAGACGATGAAAAAACTAATTAAACAACTGTATAAATTTTCATTCAATTAATGTCTATTAAAAATGAGAGATATTAGAGAGACGGTTGGCTAAGAGAGATTTAGAAAGAGATTAATACGTTTGAATTATAGAGATTATATGATTTTTTGTCCAAACAAAAAGAAGTAGAAAAAAAAAGTAGAAAATAAAATCAGGAAAGAAATAAAAGTGTATACTTGTTGGTTTTCGCCAATAAATAAATCTTTATTATTATTATTTTTTTGGTTCAATGGAATAATGTAGTCTTAGTAGGGATAAGGAGGACACGGGGACAATGTTGTGTGGAAGAAAAGAGGGTGTATAAGTACAAGATAATTTAAATTGAATTTAAAAAAGAAACAGAGTAAATGACATGACTATCCTTGAAGAAGGGACAAAATACCTAATATTGTTTCAATTAGGCAATGTTACATAAGAGATGTGTCTTCAAACAAAGAATAGAACGAAAATTTAGGAGATAATGAGAGTTTTAAGGAGTTATGATAGAAAGTTGAAGTGGGATTTCAAAAATTCTAGATAAACTAACTTCTTTACGAAACAACTTGAAATAAGGAGCAAAATGGGGTCCATGAGGCCTTTTAAAATGAAAGGAAGAAAGGAATGTACTAGATAGATTGATTTCACTAGGACTTGAACCTAATACTTATTGTAAAAAAAAACATTTTGATCAACTAAGCTATGTAATATTGATAATTTTTAAATACTTAATATATTATATTTGTAAATGTTCGGCCCTTGGGCCAGGCTTGGGCTGGGCAGAGGTAAGCTCAAGCCCAACCCTAAATAAAAGTTTGGGCATCGGGCCTAGCTTGGGTCAGGTTTTTTCGAGCCAATTTTAAGGTCGGGCTCGGCCAACCCGGCCCATGCCCACCCCTAATGGTAATATACTATTGACGTGTTATTAATATATTCTATAATCAAGTGGATTACTATTGACGCGTTATTAATTTATTCTATAATCAAGTGGATTTATGGTGATTAGTTACGTGTTTAATATTTTTCAAAAGAGCCTAACTCTTCATGAAAAGTATGGGTGTAATCGATCATCGTCTTCTAAAATAAAAGATGATGAGAAGGAAGAAAGACACATAGACTGTGTGAACTAGTCTTCTTCTCTCAAATCATTATTGCTTCCTTTTGGTTCATATTGGTGTTCATATATATTATTCCATTGGCACTAGAAGTTGGTCTAAACTGTTTAAATTGAGTCTCTGTTAACCTGTGCAGGGTCTACTAGAGAGGTTGGTGTTCCTAGAGGTGATCATCAATCAAGCCTATCGTATCTGCGACAGGCCAGCGAATATCACTTTAAGGACAATGTTCTATACATGCTTAATCACCAACTGATAAGTTGTCTCTAACTCGTTTAATTTACAGATAGTGATTTTATATATATACTGTTGGACTACATCTGTTGCTTAAATACATACCAGACAATTTGTGAGTTTATACACATCAGTTATTGTTGGCACCTGCACTTCACAATTTCATAATTACTACTGTTAAGAAATCTGTCATTATTTATTTTTGTCGGATATTAAATTGCCTTGTTGGTTAAAGAACTACATTTCAGTGTTACTGCAAACATAACTACAATCAACAATCTCAAAGTGATATTACTGTTGTTTATGGATTTTTGAAATTGTGATACCGATTATTCTATACCTGACGTATCCAAGGTAGAGTCATTCAATGGTTCCTACTTTAAGAGGTGAAGTTTAAAATGACAGAGGATAAATCTATGTTTACATAGATTCATGAGTTTTAGAATCTGGTAACTCAGCTGGAGGCAGATGGTATGCCTCAGGCAGAGAAATTCGTAGCAGGGGTTCTTCTAGAGAAATTACCCCCTTCTTGGAAGGACTACCCGAATAACATGAGAAGGAAAAGAAAGAATTTGCAACTGAAAGAATTGATAATTCACATCCATTCGGAAGAAAATAATTGACTAAAAGAAAAAACCCAAAAATCCAAAGAAATGGTAGTACACACCAATGTTGTAGAGAATGAAGGAAACCATAAAGTTAAGAAGGAAAATAAATTTCAGGGGAAGAAGAAATTTTTCAAAAAAAAATATTAAGAACTTCAAGAAAAAACCTACCAGAATAGATGAAAAATGTTTTGTGTGTGAAAAATATGGTCATCCTGCATTAGTGTGTCGCAACAGGAATAAAAAGACCGCTAAGGTTAACACGGTAGAATCAGAAGAGAAAATTATGGTAATGGTTACTAAGTAAACTACATTGCGAACACTAGAGATTTGGTGGTGGACACTAGGGACACCAAGCATATCTGTTATAATAAAGATGTTTTCACCTTCTACAAGGCAGTAGGAGATGGTGAAACTATCTTTATGAAAAACTTAAACACTTCTTCTGTTGTAGGAAAAATGATGATAGAATTAAAACTTACATCTAGAAAGATTCTGGAGTTGAAGGATGTCCTCCACGTACTTGAAATGCGACACAACTTGATCTCTGAAGTACTATCAAAGAAGGCAAGATTGAAGCTTCCATTTAAGTTTGATAAACTTGTAATGACAAAGAACATGGTCATTTGTCGAGAAGAGATATTGTAATGAAGGCTTATTTGTACTAAACGTTTTTAGAATTAATAAAGAATGTTGCGTCTTCTTTTGATTACCTTGTTGACTCAATGAGTAAGTGACATGATAGGCTAGGACATGTAGGAATGTTCTATGTAAAGATGTTATAACAATTATGTTTAATTTCAAATTTAATTAATGATGAAACATATAAATGTGAAATTTGTTTAGAATCAAAACATACTAAAAAGAAACCTAAACCAGTAGAAAGAAAAACTAAATTATTTGAACTTATGCATAGTGATTTAGGAGATTTAAAAAATTATGAAACTAGAGGAGGAAAAATGTTCTACATAACTTTTATAGATGACCACTCATGTTTTACTACTCTTTATTTACTTAGAAATAAAGATGAAGCTAAGGAAATATTCATAAAATCTAAAACAGAAGTATAAAACCAATTGGGAAAGAAAATTAAAGGACTAAGAACTGATAGAGGTGGAGAATGACTCCAACCTATTTAAGGGTTACTGTGAGTCATATGACATTATACATGAAACGAATGCACTCTACACGTCAGAGACAAATGAGGTTGCAGAACGTAAAAACAAAACTTTAAAGGAAATGATGAATGTCATGTTAATTAATTTAGGTTTATCTCTAAATATGTGGGGGGAAACAATTCTCTCTTTTTGTCATATATAGAATATGATACATCATAAGAAAACTAGCAAGACATCGTATGAATTATGGAAAGGATATTGGCCTAACCTTAAATACTTGAAAGTTTGGGGGTGTTTGGCCAAAGTATGATTACTTGATCCTAAGAAAAGGAAACTAGGATAAAAAAAAAACAAATGATTGCCTTTGTAGGTTATGCACATAACAATGCAGCGTATAAGTTTTTGGTACTTAGAACTGAAAATAATATCCTAAAATCAAATACAATAATAAAATCAAATGATGCAGAATTCTTTGAAAATATATTCCCAATGAAGAATAGAACCCCAAACAACTAAATTAAAAAAGTTATACAAGCTAATAAAACAATACATAAAAAAATGAATTAGAACCTAAAAAAAAGCAAAATAATAAGGAAAGCAATAGATTTTGGTGATGATTTTGTTACATATCCGTTGGAAAACAAAGTACTTCCATATGAGTACATATGTTATTTGGTGGATAGAGATCCATTGACCTACAAATAAGCTGTAACCTCACCAGATGCTGCTTTATGGAGAGAAACTATAAATAGTGAAGTAGAATCCATACTAGTAAATCACACTTGAAAATTAGTGGATTTCCCTCCATCCACTAAGGCTATAGGAAGTAAGCAGGTTATAAGAAAAAAGTTAAAACCTGATGGAACTATAAATAAGTTTAAGGCAAGGTTAGTGGCTTTAAGTAACAGACAGAAAAATGGTGTAGACTATTTTGATACCTATGCTCCTTTTACTAGAATAACAATCATTAGGGTGTTGATAGTTATAACATCAATCTATAAATTGGTTGTGCATCAAATGAATGTGAAAATCACATTCTTAAATGGTGATTTAGAGGAAGAAATAGATATGACTCAACCTAAAGTATTTGTGGTCTAAGGGAATGAGCATTAAGTATATAGGTTTGTTAAACCAATTTATGAATTAAAACAAGTGCCAAAACAATGGCATAAAAATTTTGATAAAACACTTGTAGGAAATGGGTACAACATTAATGATTCATACATATGTGTGTATAACAAGTTTTCTAGAAAAATTGGTGTAATAATTTGTTTATATGTCGATGACATGTTGATCATAGGTACTAATTTAGAAGTGATTAAAATTACTAAGAAGTTCCTAAGATCCAAATTTGATATGAAAGACCTAGGGGAAGCAGATGTAATTCATAGGGAGACTAAGTAGTAGGGGTGGCAATTTGTATTAGTAGGTCAGGTTCATGTTGTGTCAAGGTAGGGGTATAAGACTATTTGGCTCAACCCTAACCCGACCCATATATTAATTGTGTCAAAGCGGGTCGACCTGTTTTGATCCGAAACACGTTTAGGGTCAACCCTAACCCACTTATTTTCGTGTTGGGTCGTGTCAGGTTCACGGGTTACGTGATAATTTATCTTGGCAAGTCGGGTTAGGGTTCGTGTCGTGTCAAGGTAAGGGTATAAGACCATTTGGCTCAACCTTAACCCGACCCATTTATTAATTGTGTCAAAGTGGGTTAACCTGTTTTGACCTGAAACACGTTTAGGGTCAACCCTAACCCGCTTATTTTTGTGTTGGGTCATGTCGGGTTCACGGGTCATGTCAAACATTACCACCCCTACTAAGTAGGTATACATCTAACCTTAATGAAAGACATTGGACTGCTATAAAGCAAGTCCTAAAGTACCTTAAGAGTACTACTGATTTGGGATTATTATATAGTGGTGTTCACCAATACTTGAAGGGTACTGTGATGCTAAGTGGATTTCATATTCTGAGGATATCAAATCCACTAGTGGTTATATTTCTATATTTGGAGGTGGTACAATTTTATGGAAATCAACCAAGCAAACATATAAGGCTATGTCATCCATGAAGGTAGAATTCATTGCCTTAAAAAAGGCAAGTAGTGAAGCCAAATGACTTAGAAACTTACTGGCAGATGTTCCTCTATGGACAAAACTGGTACCATCAGTGTCTTTACATTGTGATAACTAGGCTGCAATTGCTCGAGCAAATAACAAAAACTATAATGGAAAAAAATAGGCATATACACCTAATACATAATGTGGTGAAGCAGCTAGTTGGTGATGAGGTTATATCCTTATACTATGTAAGGTCAGAGAAGAATTTAGTAGATCTTCTAACTAAACCACTAATTAGAGGGTTAGTGATGGAGACATCGAGGGGGATGAGGCTTAAGCCTAAATCATGAGTTGATAGTGATGACAACCTGACCTATGTGATTGGCAATCCCATGAAATAGGTTTATATAAATAAAAACAAGTCATTAGGCAACTTGAGTGGTACTGTCATCTATGCCCATCCCTATGGTATAGATAATGAATATTGTAATATAATAAGGATGAGTCTTCGAATTCTTAATGAATTTATAACCCTTATAGGTGGTGTATTTAATTGCAGTAAACTCTTGATAGATTCACCTACTTGAGTGTGGGGGTGGGGCTACCTTCTATGAGAACTTGGGTTTATTCTCTAGAACACTCATGAGCATCTAAGTAGGGCGCATGACTGAAACTGTACCCACCTCATAAAATAACAATGATATATTGAGTATGAGATGTGGATGACAATTTTAGTTGATTCATAATTAAGGGATTTAATTCATAGGACTATGATCTACTAGATCTCTATGGATCGTGAGTTGTTATAACTAGGGTTGGTTCATAGTCTTTCAACACCAATTTCGTTGCAACTCTTACTCCAGACCTCTAATGCTTTTTTATTGTGGTATTTTGAATCTTGTCGGGGATTATTATATTTGAATTATATTTAAAATTCAAAATGAAACATGTGTGTATTATGAACTGTTTATTTGTGTGGACAAAATAGGCCCACATAAGTTACTTAAGCCCATGTGTGTATTAAAAGATTTGAAGGGAACTTTGAATGAAATGTTTTATTTAAAGTTTTAGCGTTTTTCTCCAAAACAAAGTAAAACCCAACTCCCAAAGGCTTTTGCCTTAAAAGTTTAGTTCCACATAGGACGTGAGGAACTTCAAACTCCACCTCATAAATAAATGAAAGAATCTAAGGGGTAATGGGGTTGAAGAGGAGAGGGAAGGTTAGAGTTGTTTGTTTGCATCACGCGTGTGAGCCAAACCGAGTCAGGCCAGGGCATGGGTGTAGGTGTGGGTTACACGAATTAATTATTTCATTTTAATTTATTTAAATTAAAATATTTATTTTAATTGATTGGTTTCTTATTTAGTTGTCTTAATATATGGTAATATACTACTAACGAATTATTAATATATTCTATTATCAAGTGGATTACTATTGATGCGTTATTAATTTATTCTATAATTAAGTAGATTTATGGTGATTAGTTATGTATTAATATTTTTCAAAAGAATCTAGCTCTTCATGGAAAGCATGGGTGTAAGCGATCATCGTCTTCTATAATAGAAGATGAGGAGAAGGAAGAAAGACACAAAAAAATATTCCGTGCGAATCAGTCTTCTTTTTCTCTCAAATCATTACTGTTTCCTTTTGGTTCATATTGGTTTTAATATATATTACTTTATTAGCACTAGATGTTGGTCTAAGTTGTTCAAATTGAGTCTCTGTTAACTTGTGCAAAGTCTACTAAAGAGGTTGGTGTTCTTGAAGGTGATCGTTGATCAAGCCTAACGTATCTACGA
Source organism: Platanus orientalis (assembly GCA_025762735.1). Lineage (NCBI taxonomy): Eukaryota > Viridiplantae > Streptophyta > Magnoliopsida > Proteales > Platanaceae > Platanus > Platanus orientalis. The sequence continues at coordinate 3,458 of JAOXJP010231146.1, read as the reverse complement.
CAGGCAAGTGAATATCACTTTAAGGATAACGTTCTATACATGCTTAATCACCAACCGATAAATTGTCTCTAACTCGTTTAATTTGTAAATATTGATTTTATATATAAACTGTTGGATTACATCTGTTGCTCGAATATATACCATAGAATCTATGAGTTGATACACATCAGTTATTATTGGTACTTGCACTTCACAAATTTCATATTTGCTATTGATAAGAAATCTACCATCATTTACTTTTGTCAGATATTGAATTACCTTACTGGTTGAAGAACTACAGTCCAGTGTTACTGCAAACATAACTACAATCAACCGTTGTAACAAGGTAGCTGGATCATAATTGGTGCAACAAGATCGAAAACAGATTTCCTCATGGAAAATGTGACAATCCTCGTGTCATTTACTGTATATCACATGGTGAAAAAAGTCAAAAAAAAACCCACCTCTTTATACTCAGTATTGGATGTTTTTTACTTTTTTTACCACATGTCACATAAGGGCAGGCTTTTTTTTTAATTTGGGAAGAAAAGGTTTCATATCAATAGATTCGTAGTGCATGTGCAATGCTATTTTGCAATGTAGATGACATCACTTATACCTTCTACTTGGATGCTATCAACCATCTTTTTATATATATATATACTTTTAATTTTCTCACCATACGGTGTCATGATTTTTTATTGACCATACAATGTCATAGCCATTGTTTTCCAATTCCCGGAGTTGATTTACTCTAAACCCTAAACCCTAGTTAGTCAAATCATGTTGTTGACTCCAAATCATCCTTTACTTAGTAAAGTCAAGTTGCTAGCTCAGTTGAGTCAAATCCTTTGACTCAGGTTAATTAATGTGACTTAGCTGAATATTGTTAATATTATTTAAACATGAACACAAATAAATGTAAGAATAGTGACGTTAAGCCAACTTGTAGTACAATAAGAAGCCTTGGGAGGTTTTAAGACGTGGGGTTTGTTTCTGAAAGTCTCTAACAAATGAGGTTTTAAAGATTTTCCAAACCCTAGAAGCAATTTCAAATGAACACTCCTTCACTGATTCGTTTACGGGTTGGTTCAAAAGAGTCAAAAGAATTGAAAATGTGTGCAAGTTGAAGGCAACCAGACTGGGCCATAGGAAAGAGTCTAACCCAACGAAAAATCTTGGATTTGGCTGCTTAGGGAAAAATTGAAAATGGCTCCATGCATTCGCCTCATCACCACCTCTTTTCTAGACATTTTCTCAATCTTATGGTGAGTCAATCGGTCATCTGTCAATGTAGGAAAGGAGGAGGGGCTTGTAGGTCAGTGAGATAGGAGGATATAATCCTCTTAAAAGTTGAAACCAGCATTTTGGATTGTTCCATCTTCCTTTTGTTTTAGTCTTCACTCTCAATTTGTAACTTAACCTTCACCGGTTTAAAAAACCGCAAGAAAGAAAAAGAAAAAAAGAAAACAAAATTAGATATTCAAGAATGCCTATCTTATAATGTATAATATATGAGAAAATTAGGAATAGGCTGCCGTCCTCAAACATATTTCTTCTTTACTGAAGGAAAAAACTAATAGACAAACTAACCATAATTCTTCCAATAACATTGTCCTATTATAATTATCACCAAAAAAAAATAACCTTGTTCTATCATACAGGCGGACATACACAATCTAGCTTAACAAATGGAGCGCCACCGTCCTCCGGGGAGAATAAAAGGGGTTTTGAATACTACCACACACAAAAAATAAAATAAAATAAAATACAAAATGCCCGTCGCCTGTTTAAGCAATCCATCGAGTAGCGTAAGGTTGTAATTGAGCTGAAGCTACTAGCTAGTTTGCTAAGCTCAGAATTTGGCTCATCATGAACTGGACTTAAACCTTCTTTAAAACAAATAGAATTAAGCCCAAGGCTCCAATTGAACTTGTTAAGTGAACCTGTGTCTAGCTCTACTAAACCTAGCCCCGGTTGTTAAGGGCTTAATTAATCCAAATCCAAAAAGGTTTTTTAAAGAATTGATTATCCCATTAACATATCATTATACATTGTTGTAGGACTGCAAATCGGGCTGGGTTAGGCCTAGCCGAGGTCATCCCGAAATCTTACAGAGGAGCCTAAACTCAGCCTGAGCCCAACTGCCTGACCGAGTTGGGGCCTTTTCAGACTACAAACACAACCCATGTGTTCTTAAAGGTGATGACGAATCACCTACTCCAGAATCGCACATGAAGTTCTACCTTAAATTCCCTAACCTTGAGGAATAATCAAAGAAAAAAAAAAAAATGGTGTCCATTGAAAATTTCAATTTAAAAGTGAGAATAAAATCTCGTTTGTTTGTTTAAATAATATGTCATCTTTTTCATCAACATTGTTCCAGGAAACATCATCAAGTTGATGTTTAACCATTCTGTCTTTATCTTCCATGGGTTTAAAGCTAAACCCATGTCCATGTATGCACTAAATTTGGAATGACAGCAACTACTAGTCATTCAAGCTTGACAGATCTTAACATCTAGCTCATGAAAAAATTAAAAAGAAAAAATCCCCATTGAAGATGATGGTGGTTGTAATGCTTTGCCGTTGAAAAAGAGACTAAGAGAGGATGGTGAGTCACCGGAGAAAGAGATGCAGCGTTGCTGGATAGATATGTAATGCTGATAATCTCTGAGAAAGAGAGAGAATTTAACTTAGGGTTTTTGGATTTAGATCACATTAAACCTTTAGATGGAAATTTTTAGATTTAAATCACATTAAACCGTTAGATGAAAATCCATCCAACAGTTGACACTAAATGTAAATATTTATTTAATATAATATTCAGACTGGGTACGGTGTTCCCCTTAACTAATGCTAACCGCCACACCCCGGACACATCAGCATTGAAAAGTAATTTACACTTTTTGGGGGGATGCATATTCACTTTCCGGTGCTGATGTGCCCGCCGCCTGACAGGGAGTGGCGGTTAGTGTTAGTTAAGGGAAACGTTTTTTATCCTCTTTGGTATGTAAGTTAGGGTTGGGCCGGGATAGGCTTGGGCTTTTTAATCAGCCCAAAAATTAAGTCAGGACTTACTATTAGAACCCAAAATTGGCCCGAGGCTAAACTCAGCCAACTCAACCCGGACAAATTGTGGGCCAGACAAGTTGGACTTCAGGCCAACCTGGCCCAATTTGCAGCCACACGTTGCCGAATTTTTACAGAGCTGCGAAGAACTTCAATTTATGGACCCTTGGGCTTTGATTAGCAACAACTTTCAATTGGTATTATGGGCTTTAAAATTCAGCCCTACAGGATAAATCTAAAGAATCGACTCGAGCCAAGTCTGAACTTGGTAGCAGAGCTAGCAAAACTCGGCTCAGCTCCTACCCATAGACACCCCCCCCCCCCCACACACACACACACGAGACATAAAGCAAAAGGTCACAAGAGAGAGAGAGAGAGAGAGAGAGAGAGAGAGAGATTTCTTGTAT
>JAOXJP010231145.1:0-10675 GCA_025762735.1 Platanus orientalis | reverse complement strand
TCTCACTTGCACTCAATTACTCATTGCTCACATTGCATGATCAATTTGCTTTAGTCTTCAACTTGGCTTTGCTAATTGCTCTTTCATAATTGAATTGATATAAGTGGCACTATACTTAAACTAAAAGAAGACTAAAAATTGAATATATCCTATTCACCCCCCCTCTAGGACAATTGACTTCGGAATTTCAGCTTTGACTGGTTCATTCGCGACCAGAGTATCCTGAAAGACTTCTTTGGGAATGCCTAACCTCTTGGAGTCTAGGTTTGCTCTTCCTAAACCAAGGGTGTTCAGAGTCTTGATGCCTGAATGTTGTTATGTTGTCCTTATGCTATCAACTAACCTGAGTCAAAATTTGGGTGCTAACAAGGTTGCTCATACTTCAACAAAGTATGATTAGTCTCTGAGCATGATGGGAATGGTGATTCAGTGCAAGGCCTCTTGTTTGAAGAGGTGGAAGTAACAGGTGTGTCAGGTTGTATAGGAAGCTCACGGCGAAGCCACTTCTCATAAGCGTGTGACACTACCTGAACTTTTGCAGATACAAGTGGCTGATGCCAAGTAGTTCGAGTATATGAGTCATCCCACAAGACAGTTAAGCGAGACCAAATAAAATTAGGTGTCTGATAATTTAGCTTATGTATATCTCCATAGACTATAGGGAAGTCAAAGAGATCCTGCTTAAGAGCAAACTGTCAAATGACATGTATAGGTACATAAGGGGTGCTCTGGAATACCCTTGTGATGATCATATAAGTGTAGCCTTTGGTAAACAAATGTGGATTGTGTGCCTTGTGCCACTTGACTCGCCAAGTGACATGTTCAGGAAGCACACTAGAAAGTAGACTCTGATAGTCTGATGTCATGGCACTGACCGGAAGAGGTCGACTATTAACATGTGCCTTTACGGGAGTCAGATGATGAGATATGTAAGTAGGAAAAAAAGAAAAGTAGTCACATGTTCACGTAGCTAAGCTTGTAGGAAAGCTAGGCAACCATTCAACTGACCTCATCAATGTTAAGCACAATGTGAAAGACTAGCGATAGTCTTAGATATAATCACAGGGGCTAGAGTCTTCATTTGTAAGTGTTGCTCCAAGATGTCAAAAAGAATGCCATTAATATGATGATGGTTGTGGGATAACAAGAGTTTCCCTAAGAAAACTAATGTAAAAGCTCTAAATTTGGTCGAGTTCTAGAAGTCACTAACCTTCTTCCAACTTCTTTCCAATAAGAGGTCAAAAGGACAATGTACATATTCCCCTGAAGCTTCTTTGGGCAAGGAAGCTTTGGAGATGCCCAATGCATGAAAGTCTTTAAAGTAACTATACTTGTGGGTTGGAAACATTGCATTGATACCGAGGCAATGCTTCCAGTCTAAGAAGGAGTCCAACTCCTCAATGGTAGGTGTAAGCTCTTGTTCTCTAAAGCAGAAAACCATAGATGAACTGGCTGCCTCTAATAGTGGCCAATCCAAGTTGATCTATGATACAGTCAAAGTGGCTCCAATCCAGCTTTGGTCTATCCAAATTTCCCACTCTTCAGGGGGAAGGGCAATAAGGGCATTTATGAAATTTGAGGAGGGCGTGGAGTAGGGCTCTAGACATATGGCTCTTGGATCCATGCCTGTAGACATAAACATGAACAAAGGGTTAAAAATGACATTTTATAATTGAAAGAAAAAATCTGCAAAAATTAAGCCTAACGCCTGAATTTAATTCAATTAAAATCCAGGCGTTGAGAGCACGGTCAGGTGTTGGGAGAAGTTATAGGTTTTAAATAGCCTACGAACATGTCTCTTGCTATTTTACAGTTGTTTTTGAATTGAACAGTTACAAAACAAGGGAAAAGGCTCTTAGAGACCTTTCTTCGTCTTTCAATCTCCATTCAACTCGAAAACCTAAACTCCAAAATGAGTCAAGGTGGATCATCTCGGCATTACCCTCTCCTCTCCACATAAGAGATTGTGCTTTGGAAGAACTTGGTGGCTGATGTGTATGTTTTCTTTTATATTTTGATTCAACTTGCATTCCTTTTTAATTTAAACAATCTTTTTGAAAGTTCTTTGAGAATTTTGGTTAAAGTTTTCGAGTTATTTTTTGCAAGTTTTCTTGTAGATCATTGAATTTTTTGCAAAAGTAATTGTCTAATGATTTAAACAAGTTGATTTTTTTATTAATTTGTATTTAGAATAAGTTAGAACAGTTTTAAGGAGTTTTTAAAATGATTTGAACAAATTTTGGGTTGGCTTGACTCCTAAAACTCATGGCCCTAAATTATAGGCATAACACGTGAATTTTCAACCTTTTAAAAATCATGCATTAGGCTTGAGACCAAAATTTTCATTTTTGTTTTTGTTACTTCTTTTTATTTGATCATTAATTAACATGTTTGTTGTGTATTTTGTGCACAGGTTAGGGGTAAGATCAAGAGACACAGATCTTGGTCCAGGGTCCAAACATTGTGGAATGCATGTGTCCAAAGGTTCAAGACAAAGTGAGAGGGTTGAACTTTAGGTCATTTCTCAGTCTACCTGCATTGAAAGCAGACAAGGCCTTGATGATGGCCTTAGCAGAGAGGTGGTTGCCAGTGACCCACACCTTCCACTTGCCTATGGGGAAGATAGGGATGCCCCCCATTGACTTCTACATGATGGCAGGACTGCCTATGGATGGTGTGCCTCCCTGTACCATTGACAATGCAGATTCACAGCTAGTGAAGGATTGCTTGGGGCCTCAACCCGTCGAGTAATATGAGGGCACGAAGTGCCTTGTGGTTTAAGAAAAGTTATATATGGGCAACAAATGCGAATACCGACGCTGAGGTAGACTACTTGGTGTGGGCATTCCTGCTCTATATGTTAACTCAGTCAATCTTCTGTGGGAAGAGTGACTGGATATACTTCCACTTCTTACCCTCCTTGGAAGATCTGAATGAGGTGAGATCTTATAATTGGGGTAGATCCACCCTCGGGTGGATGTATGCCAACATGAGTGAGGTGGCAGTTGGGCAAGGCCCACACTCGTTTTTGGGCTTGTATTTCTTATGGGAGGAAAGTTGTTTTATTTTACAGATTCAGTTCTTTTCTTTCTATTTAGTTCATTTATTGCATATTGCTTAACACTTTGATTCTTTTTTTTTACAGGTGTGGTGCTACAAATAGTTTCCACCATTGGCCCCACATGGAAGAACACAAAGGAGTTCCCCTTCCCCTATGTAGAGAGGTGGAAGGTCTCAAAGACTCACCATATGACCCACAAGCCCATCTCTATCTTTCTGCAAGACTTGGATCTACTGACCGCTGCCCAGGTAAGCAAAAGATTTTATGTTTTTCCAATTGATTGATTATTTTACTTTTGAAAACATGGATTCTAATTTATATGTGGTGGGCCACTCAGTCCTAGGGGCCTCTGAGCGGTCCTATTAATCCCCAGGTAAGCCTTTTCCTTCATTATTTATTTTTTTTCCTTTGCTTTGAAACTTATTTTTCTCACTTTTATCTTTTTGACATGCCAGGTGGTGGAGGTCGGAGATTAGCCCATGGACCAGCCCACACCTCCCACTAGGAGGGGGAGAAATAGGAAGGCTTTAGTGGTAGAGCCAAATTTGGTGGTCATGGTGCCCGAGGTGGTGATGGTGGATGACCGTGAGGGTGGGCAGACTGGGATGCTTCTACTTGAGCCTGAGATTCCAAAGAGGTGGGTCCCCTCTAGAGACCCTAACTCATGTATGATTTAATTTTGTTCATTTAAAAGCTTTTAGTAAATGTGAATTTTAAAGTATTAATGAAATTGTGTACTTCTTATAGGTTTCACGAGAGGTATACATGAGTGCCCTTCAGAAATTGGCGCAGTGCTTTGCCTTAGTGGGGCAAGTACATGCGGACCATCAAGCTGAGGTCTCTACCTCGAAGGAAGGGCACAAGAAGGAAAAAGGAGAGGTAACATTTGAAATTTTTTATTTATTCAATTTATAAAAAAAAGGTTTATTACTTGGGTTGTCTAACATGCCCTTTTGAATTCTTTTGTAGTTGTTGAAGCAAATCCCCATTCTCGAGGAAGATGAGTTTGACACAAATGATGATGAGGAAATGCCTCCTACATCAGCTTGGGTTGAGACTGGTGACTCAGTGGGCTTGGGAGGAGATGGAGTTGAGGATGTGCCTGCTTCACATACAGGAGAGGTGGTAGATATGACTGGGCGGGGAGGAGCTGTTGCTTTACCTTGTAGTGATGACACTGTCCGCTTTGGAGGGGGGAGATCATACATTAGAAGGAAGCAATGGGTGAGAAGGGGATCTCGTGATCAGCGAACGTCCACTTCTAATGATGATGATGAGGAGGAGGATTGACAAGATTTCCTCCTTTTTATGTTTGAAAAATGTTTGTAAAGACTTTTGATTATTTCTTTTAAAGAACATGGACGTAATTATCTTTTCATTTATTTGAATGGCATGGTTCAGTTTACTTTACTTATGCAATGTCTACATAGCCTAAATAAACTTGCATTTACTTATATTAAACAAAGGGGGTGAGAGTTATTCAAAATTATATTGGTGTAATGTGGTGTCCTCAAACACATTTTATAGAGGAAAGTAAATCATACATGGATTCATACAAGTTGTTTGAAGGGGATTTTATTCCTACTAACTAATTCAAGTTGTCCTAGGTCTAAAATGATCATGTTTTATACCATAAGTATACAATTTTAAATCAATGTTAAAGATGGTGTTGATGCAAGGGCATCATTTGTCAAATCCATGAGCAAAGGTGTGAAAGAAGCTCCAACAAGTCAAGCCTTGAAGACCAAGACTCGAGCCGGACTACAACTTCTAAGAAGGTAAAGGCATGCATGTAGCTTCATAGGGATCATGTAGTATGACCCTAGGCATGTCCACACATATGGTTGAATGCCCCAAATTGATCCCAAGTGGATATGGACCATCCCAAGATGTACACAGTGGTGTACTTACAGAATTCACTGTCTGTGACCGATCACAAACCCCATGATCGATCACAATGCAGAACATAAGACTAGTGACTGATCACAAAGCCCATGATCAATTACACTAAGAGTTTTTGACCTCCCAAGGACTAGGTCCCTTCTTTGTGACTGATTACAACCTAGGTCCTAACAGCCTCATGATCGATCACAAAGCCCATGATCGATCATGTCATGGTTATGACTTAAAGTAGGGCCCACACCACTAGACACCTTCTGACCATGTTTTAAGGCTTTTGAGAAAATGGCCCCATGACCCATCACAAACTCCATGATCGATCAGAGATATGGATTTTGTCAATCTGCCATTTCCTCCATTTTCAATGAATGGCTAGTTTTCTTTGCTCATTTAAACAGATTCTAATCCTAGGATTATGAGTATTTTTTGTCCCTTGTGAAAAGAAATGTTTGCCATTAGGGTAAACAATCTTCAAGCCTTTAAGAGAATGTTATTTGCTTTGCTAAAAAGAACCTCAAAGGGTGAGAAACCCTAATCCTCCATTGCTTGAGCTACAAGCTTGAAAGTTCATCAAGAAAATCTCTCTTATTTTTCCCTCTTAGCTCATCTTAGCTAACATCTTCTTGAGAGGTGTGGTTTGGGTTGTCCTTAAAGGAAACCCCTTGTGGTTGGCCTAGCTTGTGAAGCTTTAGTATCATAGCTTAAAGAAGAAGTGGGTGTATAAGGCAAACTAGCTCAACAAGGAGCACTCCCACATGTGGTAAGAATAACAACATCAACCAACTTAGTAGTAATATTTGCTATTCATTTTGCATTCATTTACATATTCATTTATCATTCTTTTCTTTGCTTCCGTCGGAGACACCGGAAGCTTGAGAACCTCCATCAGAGACACTAGAGGTAGTGCACACTCGTTGGAGACATCGAGTGTTATTGAGTAGCTTGCTTGTGAGCAAGTAGTGAGGTTTTGTATATTGACCTAGGTTGTATGTGATAATCAAAATGAAATACTTAAGCTCGTAGTGAGCTTTAGAAGAGTGCACTTAGGCCTTAGTGCCGAACCACTATAAATCTTGTGTTGTGGATTGAGTGTGTGATTGTTTGTCTCTTTTACTAGTGCTCATATTCTCTACTGCTTACTATATATTTGTTTAAATGCTTGAGTAGCACTTTGAAGCACACACTCACTTAAGAAGATTAAAATTAATCCCAACATTGGCAAGAAAGGGTAGAATAAATTTGATATCCTATTCACCCCCCTCTAGGATAGTATTAGAGACATTTCGGTGTTTAAAAGATTAAATTTAGACGAATGGTTTGATTTATTTTGAGAAATATGTGGGCATAAAGTTTGAAAATTTTATAGACACATGGTTTGTATTTATGAAGGATAAATTGAAAATAGATAGATTGTAGATAGTTCAAAAAGTGTTTTAAAGTTAAATATAGATTAATGGTTTTAAGTTTTGATATATTCTTCCTATGTACGAAATAATTTTATAAATGGAGGTGGTTAGTTTGATTATAGATGATTTATATGAAAATGTAATAGTAAAATATGATATTTTTTAGAGAGGTGTTTTTGTTATATATATATATATATTTTTTGATTTTTTTTATGATTGTTTGATTAATGAGAAACAATTAGTTTGACTCTAAGAAATATGAATCATTGGGTGATCTAAATGAGATGTGAAATAACTTGAGAGTATATAGATTATGGGAGATTTGAAGATAATTTAGAATAATTTCAGATGTATGATTTTATGTACGAAAAAGAAAATGATTTGATCAGAATGAATGGGGAGTAATTAAATTGAGATACATGAATTAGTATGAAAAAAATGAAGCATGTTTGGACATAGATAGGATACTAGAAATGTGAAAAAATGTTGAAATAAAATGATTAACCGTATATATATATGTGTGTGTGTGTGTGTGTGTGTGTGTGTGTGTAAAAACTGGACATGAATTCTTGACTTTGTTAGTGAAAGTATGACATGACTGACCAAACATTCAGTCGTGTCGTAATAGTTAGTTGTCGAGTCTCCAATGACTAATTGGGCCACTAGGGGCTCAACTGAAACTAAAAAAAATTAGTTTTAATTCAAGCATGCAAGCACACAAAAGAGATAAAAAAAAACAAGTTCCTACTTCTAACCCTCTAAATTATTCAAGTATTCCCTAAGCAAACTCTAAAATGAATGTATACATGAAAGTTTTTATTAGAGAGATTCTATAAGGCTTCCTAGTCTAAACACCTCCCCGATTACTCGAATCTTGGGAATAAGGATTGGGTTGGATTACTCAGCCCGACCATACTGACATAGCAATCACGGTTCAAGCGTTGTTCCCTATCCTAAATATTTGCCAATGTCGGTCCATTGGTGAGTAATAACAAATATAGGGCTTATGATGTTTATGCAAATGCAGATGTAGTGTCATATCTTATACTTATTATAAAAAGAATATGAAAATCAAACATGTTTTATAAACATTTTATTAAATATGAATCTTGGTCCTACTAACTAGTTCAATCTGACTTAAGTCTAATGTAAGCATGTTTTCTATCATAAGATGCAAGTTTAATATGGTTCAAATGCAATTATATCCTACTAACTAATGATATGTTTTTTGATATATGTGAACACTTGCTTTATATAGAGAGAATTAAAAAAATGATATACAAATAAATAATATAAAGCTTATGGCGCTTATACATTACATATTTAGAGGTTAAACAGTAAATCCCCAGCGGAGTCACCATACTGTGGGAATCGTGGAAACACTAGGAGGTTTGCTCGCCCACTTCGGGGAACTGCACCCGATCGGCTTGGATAGGCCTCTAGGCTTGGGTTTGGAGTTGCCACCAACTCGGGTTTTTACAAATGGGGTTGGATGTCTGCCTCCTTTCCAGGGGGGAAGGAGGATTACGGACTTTTAGGGCCTGGGCTAGGCACTTAGGCCTAGGGTTGACTCTCAGATTGGTCTATTTTTCAAGGATCTGGGTCAGCTGTTTGATTGTAATTAGGAAAAGTGTTACGCACCCTAATTACCCACCTTTTTAGGGTGGTGCCTCTAACCTAGCAATTTCTAAGTGCCTGAATAGACAATGTTCTTTGGATTTTTATTAGTCTAGACCACCCCCGTGGTGTGATTATTACAATTAAACCTGAGACATAGTCTCCAGCAGCTTACATACCCAATCTTGTATGGTTCGGTGTTCCTAGGGTTTTGTCTGGATCAAACTGCATGTAGTTTTGGGGGTTTGTTGTATGTGCAATTCTCGGTAGTCAAGTACGTTTGACTATGAGAGTGATTCAGAATAGATTTATTTTAGGGAGTTCGTATACTTATAAAGTACTCCTCGCTACTGAAATACGTTAGTGAAAGGGGGTCAAGACTATGTTCTACTAATGTGAATGTTTTAAGAACCTAACTGAGCTATGTCCAAATCCTAGGATCTTTGGGTTGTGAACCAGTACGACATGACCCTAGGGTAAGGTGGAGACTATAAAAAGTTGGGAAGGCTTGAAAGGTGGTGATTGGGTCAGGTTACATAGCCGGATCGCACTGACATAGTAGCCATGACACCAAGGTTGTCTCCCAGATAAAACTTAGGTGTTTGACACTTAGATGTTTGATGTTGGACTTAGTCTATGTTCAAATGCTAGAAAAGGGTTCTGGAGGTTGGAATAGGGGTTTCTTATGGTTCTAGAAGTGTAGGTCTTTATCCCCACCTTCTGATTTATCAGAAAAGGGTAAGATTAAAATTTCCCAATCAGTACGCCTGGTCTTCATGTATATGCCTAATCTTTGAGTATGCCTTATCTTCATAGTGAAATGATTTCAAGCGTACTATCCCCGATAGACCCCATTTGGTCATTTCAAAAAAAACTAGAAGTCAATAAGTCCTTTTTTAAGATTTTCCAAGGATTTATGGGTCTTTTCATACCATGGAGCACACAGGGACAGAATGATAGGGATTTCAGGTTAGTACGCCTGATCTCAAGCTGTACGCCTGAAATAGGCAGTACGGCTGATCTCAAGGTGTACGCCTGAAGTAGGCAGTACACCTAAAATAGACTATATGCCTGAATTTTAACTTGATTAAAATTTAGGCGTACTATGGACAGTCCACACTCAAATGGGCATATCTCTCTCCATAGAACTTAGAATCGAGCATGATTGGTCTCTTTGGAAATCTGAGAGAGAGATCTTTCCAACAAAGTATAATGAGATAGGGTGGGAAATGCCTGAAATATGTTGTACGCCTGATCTTTAACTCAATTAAAGTTTAAGTGTACAAGTTTTTCAGGTGTACCAATTCTAGGCAACAGTCCAACAACTTGAATTTTTGGACTTTTGGGGCACTTCCCGAGGTCCAATGAGTCTATGATTTTTTGAGGAACTAGGTTAAGACCTCTGGTATGCCTCTAAAACATTTCACACCCATTGGCCAAGGATAAACCCCTCTTTGGAATTTCCAAAGGGGGTGGGTTTTATGCAGTTTTGCAGAGACCTCTATGTAATCCAAGGGTTGTGGGACTCATTTAGGGAGTTATGCAAATGGAGTTAGGCCTAAATTTTGTATAGAATTAACATAGGATGTCATAAAGCTACTGTAAAAATTTGGAAGAAAACAAGTGTATGCACAAGAAGTTATTTAGTAAACAAATTAAGTGACCAAAACTAGTACAGAATAGGAATAAGGGAAAGTAATTCAAACAAAATTACAATAAAATTCTGAAACATAAATAAAATGGCATACAAAAATTAACTAAATCATATTAACTAGTTAACTAAAACATAAAGAAATAATCAAGTAAAGATCATAAACATAGAATGAAATAAAATTCGGGTACCAACCACTACTCAGGTGGTGCTGTGCAGAACATGTTTTCATAGTGATAATGTAGGCTCCGTTTCGGGACTCAAATGGTGTCATTTGGGGCTTCAATTTGGTGGGATGATACATCACTATGTCAGTGACTTCCAGTTCAAATCTGAGCTCCAAATTCCGAGTATGTAGGGACTTATGGTCCCTGCAATGCCATTGGGTCAAAATAAAATAGCAGGGGTTGTCTCTCCCATGTCCCACCATGAGACTGCTTTAAGGGGTTCATGGGTGGGTTGATTACAAAAAGAGGGGTCTAAAGAGATAAGACAAAAACAAAGGGGAGGGGACCAACTTGGTTTGAAAGCTTTTCTTCATTTTTTTCTCTTTTTTTCTTTCTTTCTTTCTTTCTTTCTTTCTTTCTCTCTTTTCCTTTTCTCTCTTCTCTTTTCTCTCTTTCTCTCTTACGTTTTTCTTTTGATCAAAATTTTTTCCCTCCCCCCTGGATGAAATGGGGGGTATTTATTGGTGGGGTGAAGGGGGTGAGGTAGGGGTGAGGTAGGGGTGATGTGGGGTAGTGACTAGGGGTGGGCATGGGCCAGCCCGGCCCTTAAATTGGCCCAAAAAAGCCCGGCCCAAGCTAGGCCCAATGAGGGCCCGAGGCCCGCACTTTGACATATATAATATATATTTATTATATATAATATACTAATTATTTTAAAATTATCAATAGTATATAGCTCAGTTGATAAAAATTGCTTTTTACAAAAGTATTAGGTTAAGTCCTAGTGAAATCAATGATTTTAAAAATAAACAACCCTTAAAATTTAAATATATAGTTTTCTATGCTTTTTTAAAACTAGTAAAATTTTGTAGTT
>JAOXJP010231144.1:0-10675 GCA_025762735.1 Platanus orientalis | reverse complement strand
GATAAGAATTAAGGTCTACAAAGTGATAAACAAAATCAAAACCTAACTCATGTGGAAACAACAATTGAATTAAAAGAGTAATCCAAGATCTAGTTGCTGTCCAAAAATTCAGACTGACATAAAATGAATAAAACTAAGTGAAAACATGAAAGAAATCAAGGAAACATCACAAGAGAGCATGGAAGTTTATTAGGAACTCATTACACATGGACTAAGGCAGGTTTATGAATGATCTAGTTTCAGATTTCTCAAGGATTTGTGTATGTTAACAATAGTTCATCAGTCCTTAATCCAACCAATCAGAACCACCAACACCTATCCATGGGATTCAAAGAGGCATCATAGATGAACAGAAACTACCTGGAGTGTTGCCAATACCTTGTAGGAAGGAGATGTAGGTTGAATGCTGCTGATGTTGATCAAAATCTGATCAAAGAGGGAGAATTTGGAGTGATCGAAACCCAGGAGAAGGGAATAACCCTTGCCTCCAGCTAAAATATTCAAGGCCTTAGTTCTCGTTGATGAGGAGATCTTCCAGATGATGGTAGGTTGCTTTTGTGTCGCCCTGGGGATAGGAATAATCCCCCAAGACCTCACGGCCAGACTCCTATTAATTAGAAGCTAGTGACTGATTTCGTGAAACCCCAAAAACAGAGGCCTTCACGCCTCTTTTTCATATGCAAGAGAATATATCATCAAGCAGGTGGGGCCCTAGGGGATGGGGCCCACCACCTTTAGGATCGCCCAGGGGTCTTCTTAGGTCCCACCAAGTAGCTCTGAGTAGTCTTAGGAATAGGGAACAGTAGTGGATTTCATGAGGGTGCCCTACTGGATGCTTTCACGCCCAATAATACTAACCTCCTGCAATAATTTTGTGAAGACAAAAATTTCTGAAGAACAACACTTGAGTGATGATCGTGTGGTAGCTCCTAGCACATGGGAGAGAGACCAAAAGTCCAGCTCATGAATTGTAGAGGCTGGATCCAAAAATTATGGGGGTAGTTCAAACTAGAAACATGCCTAAACTTCCCTACTTCTGCAAAGAAACTCTGTCAGGTCTTGGGAAGTATTGAATAGGCTTTTCTAGTTTGAGCATCAATCCTTGGCCTTGTGTAGGGTGATGAGAATCCCCAACTATCAATCTCTTTTTGATAGAAAATCAATCCCTTAGGGATTTCTCCAACTTAAACCATAGAAAGTCAGAAACAGAGATTATATCAAAAAAGAAAAATTAAGAAGGCGGAAGAAGACCTTTGACCCAAGGGGAGAGGAAGTAGCCTCTACTACCACCATTAAACTAGGACTGATCTTAGACCCATTCCAGGGTTTTACTGCACTTCACTTTCAACCAAAAGAGGAAGAAGAAGACACATGAAACCAAAAGTGTGTGAGCTAAAATTCAATATTATTCATTATGAGAAAATTGCTGATTGTATGAGGTGTTTTTATAGCCCCCACGGCCAGACTTATTACAACTTAAAATAAGAAAAGACTCAATGTCATGTCCAAAATAACCCTGAGCTATATATAATGACAAAAATACCATTAAAATACCCTACTAAGACAAAAGTACCCTCATAAAATGTGCTAGGGACTAAAATATAAAATAAATACTCTATGAAACCATAACATAGATACAACCATCTTGTGTCATCTTTGATAGACTTGAAACTCCTGCTTGGACCTGATGTCCTCATCACCGTTGTTGGCATAAATTTGTTATATGAGTGCTTATTTTACACTTGAGGTGTGGGTATAGATAAATTTTATTTTTTTTCTTGGATATAACAAAGAACTAGAAGTAACATTTTTGTACCATCATTATTAATTCCTATGTAATTGTAAATTGCTAATTCAGTATGTTGGTTGTAAATTCGATGTTCAGGAACTTGGGTTTTGGTTCTTGGGAATCTAAATCTTAAGACTACATAAATGTTACACACTTTAGAAAACAAATGTTAAATTGTAATTTCTATTTTGTGCAAGAGCACAAATTTGATGCCCATATCGATCTTAAATGCATGGGACATTGTGCTGATCCTTGAGAAAAAGAAATGGTTGGTGAATTCATGTTTATTATACATTAGTATTAGTGTCTTAAATGCTTATCGGGTGGCCCCACAACCCTTGGATTGAATCTTTATGTGCCTTTACATAAGAGGACATTTGTGGGCTCCCAATCTCATGGGTTTAGTCTTTGTTCGTGTGGGACTAAATTTAGATCTTAATAATATTTAATTCTTATCTATTAATTAGTTTGCAATAGGCTAGGTTTTACTTTTATCTTTTACTATGACTTTAGTTATTAGTTTTAATTTCTAGCTATTTTATTTATTGGAATTAACATTTTGGTGGGATTTGGATTTCTTAGCATTTGAGGGAGTTGCTTATTGTAATTTTCAATTTCTAGGAATTCAAATATCCTATATAAAGAGAAGTACGGGCGCCCAAAAAAAGAAGAAATCTTTTGGGCCCAAAAATCAAGAATTAACTAGCTCAAATGGGGAGATAAAAACACGAAATTCTTTCATATGTCAACAATAAACAGGAGGAAAACTAACAAGATAACACTACAAGATCTAGATGGAAAATGGTACAAATAACATAGTGATATAATGAGATAAATAAATAATTACTAGAAAAAATTATTTAAAACAAGCAATCCAAGTGAAACAAAAATCGAGAACATACTAGAACACAACCAAAAAACACTATCAAAAGAATCAAACACCTACCTAAACAGACCCTTTAGCAAAGAGGAGATTAAAAAAACAACATATGAAATAGGAAAACTCAAAGCACCGGGACCGGATGGTTTCCAAGTAGGATTCTATCAGGAATATTGGGATATAGTAGGAGAGGATATAAGGAATATTGGGATATAGTAGGAGAGGATATAATGGATGCAAATATAGAAATCCTAAACAACAACATAGGACTGGAAGATATTAATAACACATTTATCACCCTAATACCAAAAATAAAGAATGCAGAAAATATAACACAATACAGACCCATCAGCCTATGCAACGTATTCTATAAAATTCTATCAAAAACACTAGCAAATAGAATAAAAAATGTAATAGATGACTTGATGTTCCCAAATCAAGGAGCTTTCATTAAAAATAGGAATATCACAGACAACATAATGATTACACATGAAATATTAAGATTCATGAGACTAAACAAAAATGAAAAATACCATATGACAATGAAAATCAACATGAGCAAAGTATATGATAGAATAGAATGAAAATTCTTAGAAAAATTACTAGAAAAAATGGAATTTAATCAGAGGTGAATATGATGGATTATGGGATGTATAACGCCAGTTAGCTACAAGATACTAGTCAACGGATACCCAGGAAATAAAATTACACCTACAAGAGGACTCAGACAACGAAGGAAACATACTTATTCATATTATGTATAAAAAGACTATCTTCGAGCCTTAAAAGAATGGAAAGCAAAGGGAACATAGAAGGAATAAAAATAAAAAATAATAGTCCAACCATATCACACCTACTATTCGTAGATGATTGCTATATATTCACAAAAACAAATATTAAATATACAAACCAGATCGGAAAATTCCTAGAAGAATTTAGCAAGACATTTGGAAAAACAACAAACTATGAAAAATCAGAAATAATCTTTAGTAAGTACTCTTAACCTAGTTAGAAGAATAATAACAAAGGAATTATGAATAAAACAATCAAACAACTCAGGAAAATACTTAGGTTTACTTTTGAACATAGGAAATAACAAGATAAAACTATTCTCATACATAGTAGATAGAGCTGAAAACAAAATTCAGGGATGGAAGAAAAAATTATTAAACCAAGTACGAAAAAAGATACTATTAAAATTAGTAATAATTGCCCTACCAGCATATGCAATGTCATGCTTCTTACTACCCAAAAACCTATGCAAGGACATAGGCAAAAAACAGAGAGGTTTTTGGTGGGGCCAAAAAGAATAAGAGAAAAAGATAAATTGGATGAGATGGGAAATACTTAGAAAAACAAAAACGATGAGGATTGGGCTTTAGAGATCTCCATTGCTACAATAAGACATTACTAGCAAAACAAGCGTGGAGAATGCTAGTTAACCCAGATAGCCTATGGGCAAAATTCCTAAAAGAAATATACTTTTCAAATAAAAATATAATGGAAACAAAATGTAATAATAATAGTTCATGGTTGTGGAAGAGTATAATAAAAGGAAGAGACCTATTAAAACAAGAGATAAGATGTGGTGAAAATATTAATTTCTGGAAGGATAAGTGGATTCTAACAATCGAAGGAATGAAAATAACTACAAACAAACCTATCAATAACAAAGTGGAAAAAGTAAGCGACGTAATAAAATACCCCGAAAGGGAGTGGGATGAAGATAAACTAAAAGAACACATAACAGAAGAGGAAATAAAAGAATTTAAAAAAATATTCACCAGTTAACACACCTAGAAAGATAAGACCATATGGCAATATGACAAAAATGGACATTACATAGTTCAGTTGGGATATTATGTAGAAGTATCAAAAGGAGAAGAGGAGCAAGCCATCAGGAACAACGAATATAGGAACATCACCAACAACCAAAATAAAAGTTTTCCGTGGGGAAAATTATGACAATTAAATATCCCAACAAAAATAAAACACCTTATTTAGAAATCATGCAATAATGCATTACCCACAAAAAATAACTTAATAAAGAGAAATATTAATGTAGATCCAATATGTCCAACATGTTTAGGAGATAATGAAACAATACTACATAGTTTCGTCACTTGTCCTAGAGCAATACAACTGTGGCATGCATTGACCTTATCAATAAGAAGTACAAATCATGACGAAAATAATTTTAAAGATTAGTTAAAAAGTTGGTTTACATTAGAAAACTTAAATAACAAAACCTAAAAATGGCTATGCGAATGCATTTGTATATATTGTTGAATTATATGGAAAAATAGGAATGATATCATATTCAATGGTAAAACTTGGAATATATACTCACTATTGTCTAGTGCATGCAGATTGATAAAGGACCTGAAGGACTTAGCAAAGAATAAGAGAATGAAAAAAATGAAAGCAAAGGTGGATACCTTCAAAGGGAGATTTTATAAAGACGAATTTTGATGGCACAATCTCCACAATGAAACAAAAGGCAAGTATGGGAATAGTCATTCGCAACTCAAAAGGAAAGGGCATTACAATAAGAAGTAAAATAAGAAGCATATGCTCGCCACTGCAAATGGAATGCGAGACGGCTCTACTTGGAATTTAAACATGTATTGCCATAGGAGCCAAACGGATCATTGTGGAATGAGACTTAAAGAACGTTATAGAAGCCTTAAAGGAACCCTTGGAGGAAAGCCCAATTGAAATAAGGAATTACATAACTGAGTGCAAAAAACTTTTCTAGTAGTTTGAAATAATTAGACTGCAATATACAAGTAGAAATAAAAATAATGTGGCACACCTGGTTGCCAAGAGTAGATTAGAAAACGATCATCTAAACATAGCTTTTGGTATCATCCCAAAGGATATACAAAAAGCTATAGATGAAGAAGCAATTACATGTATGAACATATAATTCTAATGCATCAGTTTCTTTTTACCAAAAAAAAAAAAACTGTCAGTAGCTTCTGAGTTTTATACTACAACTTTGAACTTCTAATTCTGATCATGTAAAGCTAATAGAGCTCAATTGCGTTCTGATTTTTCTGGCTCTTTTCCATTTATTGACTGGATGGATTTCTTCTTTACTTCATCTATACGGTGGTGAGGGTTATGCTAGTCACAGCTGACTTAAAGTTTTCTATCTTTATCACTGGTTTTCATCCATTGCATTCAGAATTATAATCTGAATTTTATTCAGTCAATTGGAGTTCCCATGGATTGGTTTTAGACCATTGATTAGACTCTAATTCCTCCATTAAGTTCCTGATTTGGTAATCTGTTGGCTTGAGTGTTGTTGAATTGAGATTTAAAATTATTCTATTTACTGCCACTGTGGCATTGTTGTGAACTACTACCATTCTCCATCAAACTATTGGAATGCAAGCTTGATACTTCTGGTCAACTGTATTGTATGCATTCATCTGTCGTGTTTAGCATCACAACATGGATTATATAGTGAAAACCAATGTCTTCAAAATTGTAAGGGGGAGAATAGTTATCAAATCCTAAGATTCATAAAAAATTTATTAGGAAATTAAGAAAAAAAATGAAATATTATCCAAAGAATCTATATAGAAAAAAAAAATCAGAATACTTGTTCCATGAAGAAACTACGAGAATTCTATTTATATACCATCTTTTTGGCTCAAAGTTCGAACACATTGAATTGAGCAAAACAACTTCTCAATTTTAAAAATCATTGTTGTTACTTTAATTTGTTCTTATCCTAATTGTCATTCTGGCCATCTTATTTTTATTTTTATTAGTTTTCTTCTCTTTTACTATTGTATAAAAATGTATACTTATTATTATTATTATTTACCCTATTATTAACTATATTATTTCTGTCCTTATATCACATTCCTTATATACCCGTGAAAGGCATGCCAATTTGATTTGGTTACTGAGGTGATATTTCATGTAAAAAGCATGTAGGTCCCTATGATAGTGATGGATGTAGGTGCAATGGTCCCAAATACATCCAATTGCACCCTCTTCATTTCTTTTAATTTTGGGTATTAGGTTCAAGGCTGCAAATTTGATTCAGAATGTGAATATGTGGGGGATTGGCTTTTTGAGTGGACACAAATGCCAACTGAAGGGATCTATCATCCTTGGGATTCTCCGGTTGCTGTTCTCAGAACTGCAGGGGATTAAACTACCCAAACCCTGTCATCGAGGTAGAATTGGCAAGACTATGTTTAATTCATGCTGTATCTGTGATGATGGAATCGGAAGCAGCTCCTAGGGAGGAGGAAAGAAACTTTCATTGACAAATCAGATGATACTAAAAATGTGGCCTGTCGGAGTTGTCTTGAAGGAAAGAGTTCCTTACATTACTAGTTTGTCTTGCAATCAGAGAATCCCCACGATTCAATGTTTCAAGAATGGTTTGTTTAGGTGGATGATATCAAATGCTGGGAAGATGAGAGACCCTTCAGAAATAACTTTGCAATCACAACCATGAAGCTGTGATCATGACAACAGATAAAAACTTATGCTTCTGCTGAATCTTTTTCAAGTAAGCCATAGAGTAGCAGTGGGAATCGTATCTATGTTCCAGTAATCTTCTCATCATCAAAAGGAGAGCCTCAGCACAGGATAAACCTCTATACCTGATACAACTGTGGCAAGAGTAATTTGACATGGAGCACAGATCATGGAAAATAAGTTGTTCTCAGGTCATGTTACAAACTCAAAACTACCTACAATATTGAGTACCTAAGAACATCTTCAACATGCCCATTAAATGTCAAATCCCGTACTTCTTTAGCTTCTCTTCTTTTGGTTTCTTGCTTGTTATTTGTAAATGGTTTAATCGAATGGCCTCCAAGAGAGGATCTAGCTTGAACCCCTTGAGGCGCAGTTGTGGGTATAGGTATGTTAAATTACATGGGTGTATTTCTTACTTAGTTAAATTTTAATATCCTCTCTACTATATATTAACTAATTGTGAATTCCTGATTTGAGTATTTTGATTGGCTTTGAAATTTAACAACTTCTTTTCGGTCTTGGGAATCCGAGGACTTAAGACTATGAAATTTAATGTTCTGTTATAAATATATTTTTTTTTTCTATTTTGTTTTAAATGCTGTTCTGTGCTGGAGGAATGGGTGATTGATGCCCATATTTGTCTTTTCACACATAGCATCATGTCTTGATCATTGCCGAAAATAGTTATTGAGTTCACGTATACAGTAGAAAAGTTTATTGCATTGCACGTATCATTTTTTACCTGTAGGTTCCTTCATTTGTTTCCTTCATTAATTATTAATACATAATTTCTTCTTGGTTACCTGAGGTCTGGAACATGTAATGTAATCGTTGAGGTGCAGACTTGAAACTTACTGAACCCATTGAGCCATACTGTTCAGCTGCCATGCATGTTTAGCATCATAATTGTGTTTATATAGTGATAAGTGATAACAAATCCTCCCCACAGTGGACATCCACAGATACATCCATTTATACGTGGAAAATGCATCAGCTTCTTCCCATCAACCTACATGGCTTGTGATAATATACATGCATTATGCATAGGTGTGTTAAAGCTGGAAGATCAGGTGCACTGGATTAAATCCACCACGTTCAGCATTTCCACCCCTAACTTGTAAACCACATGAATACATTATGCTTCCGTATATATCTGCATGCATGGATGCTTGTGTATATTCATCTTCATACAGTTCTTGTTGCATACTCATGGATATGGTGAACAGGATGGTTGAACCAAACTATTTGAGATCATTAAAAGCAAGATTCAAGCATGTTACACATAGATCATCCACTTTTAAAGATAAAATTGGTGCTTTGCTACATGCATGCATTGTACGGTACATAGATTCATGAATAATTTGAATATTAGTGCACTTGGCATGAACAAATGCTTGGCTAGCCTTTGGAATTTACATTTGAGAAGTATTATATTTACATTCTGACTGTAGATCATTGTGATATTGAGTACGTCTGGATGATTAGTGGTCCATATATTTACATACAGCCATAATTATAAAAAGTTTTGGATCAGACGTCGAACAAGAGAAGGCTCTAGGATGGTTCAATCCAGTTTGACTGGGCCAACCCAGGTAAATATGGTCATGTCATGAAACATACTACAGTTTTTAAGCCAGTTTGGCTCAATCTTCTTGGTAAACCACCAGGCTGGTCATTTTTGGTTGGTTCAGTCTGGTTATAATGGAGATCAGGCCCCCAAGATAACTCAACCAGTTAGGTATTTAGGACTTTACAACTTTACAGTTTGACTGATCCCATACATCCTCACACAAAAATTTAGAATATAAATGTACCCATAGACCTAAGTACAAATAAATCTACACTTTGATTAATGCCACAGCTGTTTTATGTTGCACCTTCTGCTCTTCCAGGTTGCACCATACTCCATCGATGAGTTGATGCATGCCATCTAGGTTGCATCTTCTGCTAAATTGCACTACATGCTCTCCTACTTTGCATGGCAAATCCCAAAGGGAGATTTGGGCCACTTAGGCAGTTTGCTAAACAGTAGGCAAATGAAGTGGCCAAATTTGTTGGGAAATCCTGTCATTTTTGGTACGGTAGTTATCGATTGATACAAAACCACCCACAATTTTGAAGATTGAGAATGTTCTAAAGCTACATAATGCTGGATAGTGAACACTGGTGCATGGTGCATGGCACATCGTATAAACAAATTGTTGTAAGCAATAATACAGGAGGGTATTGGATGATCCACCATAATTAAGTATGCATGTAATACAGAAATCCAAACATCACCCTCATTCTTTCTATTTTTTTGTTCATTTTTCTTGCTCTCCGGCCTACATAATGGTATTGTTGTATATCATTTCAATTTAATAATTATCTATACAGAGATCCAAACATCTCCCTCATTCTTTCTGTACATCGCATACCTTCATGAATATTTGTTATGATACCAACCCTTAATAGATTCTTACAAAAAAAAAAAAAAAAAAAAACCTTCATACATGATTATTTACCTAATCTACATATACTTATGAAATTCAAATTTCAAATTTCCTCCAGGGTTTAATTATTGAGATCAATTATTCATGTAGCCGACCTCAAACAGTTGGGATAAGGTTGTTTGTTGTTGTTATACAAGATTTTTGGTCTCACATTGGAAAGAGAGAAAGAATTTATAAGAAATGGAAGGAACTTACTTGGGTAGGAACCATGGGAGGAAGGTAGAGGTTTAGATTGGGTAAGGACATTTGTTTGAAGCATGTACAGACACCAAACCAAACCGGGCTGTACCGTGATGCAGTGCGTGTGTGTGTGTTACGCATGTATATGCTTTCTTATTTTATTTTACTTATTACTAATAGCCCTGTCTACATAATTGTTATTTTTACTTGTGAAAGGTCATGGATGTTGGAATTCGCCTGCCTATTGATGAAGAGCTATTGACGAAAATTCACAAAATAGAGCAAGAAATACATTTATTTGTATAGGCAGTTATAATCAATCTTTTCAAACAAAAGCCATTTATGCTGGTATGAAAAAGACTGAATTTTGTTCATGACTTTTAGCTTCTTTACATAAAAGAATGATCTATACACAGGAATATACTAGAGTACAATACTCTTCTCTCACTGAGTTTGGGAATGTACTACAAAGTTTTAAAAGCCCTTGGAGAACTTTGTGAATCCACCAAAGAAAAACAGGCCATTGAACTATGGAGTTTGGTCTCCAACATACTTAGATCCAAATATGAATGATATTACATTTAATAAGAGAGTGCTTGCATACACTTTGGCCTATAATAATTTCAAGCCAAGAAGTTATCTTTCTTCCTTCTACTACACATTGTTTCTTAATAAACACTCTTTTTCGAGAGGGTGGATTGTATCCGCTCCTCCTAACTAATGCTCCTCTCTGTCCCTTGTCAAGGGGCGGGCACATGTGCCAGCAAGTGATTTTCACTTTTTTTTGGGGGGGAGGGGTGTGAATATCACCTGTTGGCGCTGATG
>JAOXJP010231143.1:0-10676 GCA_025762735.1 Platanus orientalis | reverse complement strand
CCCAACGTCGTGCCACACACCTGTGTAGCCGTGAAAAATATCCCCCTGTGTCTCATATCCCCGTGTCCCCACATGCCCATCTAGGAGCCCAGACAGGTGTCCCCTCATGTCTTGTGCGCCTATTTCCCCGGTGCCTAACACACTTGCTGCTCCAAATGGTGTCCCCCCATGTCACTGAGTGTACCAACTGCCCCATGTCCCAAATTGTGTCCCTATGTGTCCTGTACATTCGTGTCTCAAACATGTCAATCCATCTCGTGTCCTATATGGTGTCCCCTCATGTCCTAACCCTAAAAAAATTTTAAAAATTAGAAAATGTAGTTGAATAATGGTTTTGACCTAATATGACATAGTTTGACTAGGCTTGACTCATATTAACCCAATTTGACTAGGGTTGACAAGAAATAACCCAATGGACTAGGTTTGACCAAATTTAACTATTATTGACTAAGAATAAATAAGAGTTTACCAGATTTGACCATGGTTGACCAGAATGAAACAAGGTTGACCAGTATGACTAGGTTTGATCGAGGTTGACCAGTTTGATCAGGTTTTGCAAGATTTGACTAAGGTTGATCAAAATGGTTCCAAACTGACCAATTTAGCTAGGTATCACCAAATTTGACCATGGTTGATGAGTATGACTAGGTTTGACCAGAATAGACTAGTGTTGACTTAGTTTGACTAAGAGTTGATCATATATAATCGTTTGACCATTGTTGATTATTGTTGACTTATTATGGCCTATTTGATCCAAGGTTGATATAGGTTGACCAAGTTTGATCACAATTAATTGGCTTGACCAAATTAACCAAAATTAACTAGGTTTGACCATATTGGACAAGAGTTGACCAAAGTTGATTAGTTTGACTAGACTTAATAAAGAATTAACCAATATGACTAGGTTTGACTAGATTTAATAAGATAGCAATTTGGTTTAACCAGATTTGACCCTAGGTTCATATGGTTTGACCAAGTTTGACCACACTTAATTAGTTTGACCAAAATTAACTAGTTTTGACAAAAATTGACCAAAGAGGACTAGTATGATTAGAGTTGATTGGTTTGACCAAAATCAACCAAAATTGATTAGACTTAACCTAGTTTGACAAGTGCAATTTAAGTTAAAAGTATTTCAACTAAAGTGAACCACATAAGATCTAGATTGACCTAAATGACCAAAGGACCACTAGATATGATCCAGTTTGACCCAAATGATCTATAGTTGACTAAATTAGATTAAGATTGACTTTTAGAATTAAGAATTAACTAGATAAGATCTAGATTGACCTAAATGACCTAGGGTTTACTAGATATGATTTAGATTGACCTAAATAATCTATAGTTAACCAAATTAGACCAAGGTTAACCTAAGAATTAAGAGTTGATTAAATCATATCTAATTTAATATAATTGAATAGAAGTGATCAAATAAAATCTAACCTGACTAAAATTGATCTAGTAAGATCTAGTTTGACTAAGATTGAGTATAGAGCACGTAGTTTTACTAAGATGCACTCGGTTTGACAAAATAATGAAATATACTAATTAGAATATGATTATGATGTAGAACAAACAACACAGACTTTCTTGAATAGAGGGACTGACAGAAGTCAGCACACAAGAAGGCCAAAAAGTACTAATAGAAATCATGGGCCCTAGCGAAGGAATTGCATGAAATTTGGTGAGCTGAAGGGAATTGTTGCAAGGATCAAAACTCTTCGCTTTGCCATGAGCACCACCAGTTTTCACAGAAATTCCTTCATTAAGGACCTCAAATCAACGTTTCTGCTATTTTTAGTAACTTTTCTTTTCGATATAACTTTTATTTTAGAAGTCAAAATAATATCCTGTTTGTTCTAGGATGTCGCTTAGAGACCGTAGGATTTGATTGTGTAATTATCTCAATTTTACTATTTTTTGTAAAATTTTCCAAATTAGCCTAATTTCTTGCCTAACACAAATTTTTTTTATTAATAATATTTTAGAAAGAGTTTTCTCTTCTTTTTTATTCTTAGTGGATTCTAAGGTTTTCTCACCAAAGGAGAACGACATGTTCTTCTCATTGTTATTTTGTTGCGTCAGATTGATATCCTAAACCACTTAGGGACCTAGTTATACAGCAATATATATATATATATATATTATAGGATCCACAATCAAGCTTATAGAATTTATTTGGTATTTTGGAACCACTTGGATGTATGTTATACATGCAATCTTATTAATGTGATTAAAGACTTTAACGATAGTGGGAGCTAAAATTTGATATCCTATATAACGACAAGATTAATATGATCATATAATGATTAAGATGTACAAATATAATCATGTAATGATTAGTATGTATCAATTCGATTATGAGATGACTAATGCATGTAATGATATGATGTTTTATTTATGAGATGCATGGTTGATATGTTTATGGAATGATAATGGCATACGCTGTTAGAAATATAGAAATGTTCTAATTTTACATGAGATGTAAATGAAAATAATGATATGATTTGACATGAGATGTAGATAAAAATGTTCTAATAAGTTATGACATGAGCTATATGATTTACATAGTTATGGCATGAGTTATTAAACGTGTATGATCAACTTAGTAATAACATAGGATGTTAGATTTACCAAGTTATTACACGAGATGTTAGATCTACTAAATTATAACATGAGATCTTAGATGTACTTAATAATTGTATGAGATATTAGACGTGTAAAATCAACATAGTTATCGCATGAGATGTTAAATTTTTATTATATTATGGCATGGGATGTCATTAATGTATGAATAATTTAGATTGATAATGGCATAAGATGCCAAACCCAAAATCCTTCAATTTAAATATTAAGTATGTAAGCATAACTCATTTTATGAAATAATTCTTGTAGCCTTCTACTGTCAGTGGATAGAGATTTTATCTAGAATAGGTTGGTTAATACCCAAGATAAAACCATATTTGTCTTCAGTTGATTAGTTCTTATTCACTTCTTTGGATAGGTCTAGGTATAGCTAGTGGGAGTGTAAACTCACAGAATACATCATCCCATAATTCATACACTAAGGCCGAGATGGTGGCTCTATACTTAGCTGAATGGATCATGACAACCCATAGGTTATAGCCATGATTCTTTTAGAGATGAGAAGAATATCAAAAATCAAAAATCTAGAAAAGAGATTAAACAAGTTTTTACTAGAAGTTGATAGATAGATAGTATCTATCTGCCTAATCAAAGCTGACATGATTGATGCTCATAGGATAGGATTATGTTCAAAAGGATTAGGTTTCTAATGATCACTTAGGATCTTAAGTGAATTCTGATTCTATAACATATGAGGGAGTCATAGAATTGATAAAAGGTGATCAACACCATCTGATATTAAAAACCTAAAATTAGATGGTTGATTTTATGTGATGATATTTGTTTGATATGAGATATCAAAAGTAATGATATTTATCTTTCTTTAAGAAATTACTATTATAATAATACGATTTGTCCAACTTTGTGAACTAGAAGTTAAAACTTTAATTGTGTTTAAAATTAAAAGATTAGGTTAGTTCATAGCACTAATCCTTTAGAGTTACATGAAGAAACTCAGGCATAGCAGGCATATAGTGAGTTGAATTAAGCCGCAAAACAAGAAGCTATAATAAGCTTGGTAAATATGTGAATAGAATAAAGAAATTCTAGTTAGATGACCACATCTTCACATGAAGATCCTAATGAGTCAAAATATTTAACTAAATGTAAGTTTATGTGATTCTTGTCTCCTTGCAATAATTAGTTTGTGTATATAAAGACATGAACGAGACATGATTTTACTAAAACATATGCAGGATGATAAGAATCTCATCAATGATAAAAGATAAGTGTTTATCTTTCTAATTATGCTAGAGGCTTCTAGTTCAAATCATAAGGTAATGAATGGAAGTGGAAACGATCTACTCTTGATGTTCCCAATAGTGCTTATGAGGGTGGTGTGAACAAAACAAGTGCTAGAAACAAAAATATAGCAAGTGAAAAGTGTTTCCATTGCAATATGGTTTGTACTGGTAGAAAAATGGTCACATTTATGTAGCTTCTTAGTGAAAGCAATAGAATACTAATAAAATTCATGTATTCCTTATTTCAATATTTTGGTTCCCATGAATTATAAAGTATAGCCCACAGTCTATTATAAATATTTGCAATTAGTTGTAAAGATTTAGGGGATCCAAAATATTGATTAAATGAACACCAACGTTTGATTTTTTCCTTAGAGCAAGAGTAAAACATAATAAAATGTTAGGAATCTTAATAAGTTTTTAATGGTTGTCTACCAAATTCTGTTGTTACAAACTATAGATAGTTAGTTAAAACCAAATATGATATAATTTAAAACTATACCTTTGGTGTCTAATAGATTATAAATTAGGTGAAGACTCAATCAAGATGATTAGTGTAGGACTGTTCTACACAAGTATGTTAGGTGTAACATGGGAAAATGAACATAATAGTTAGGTATAATACAAAAGTTAAAAGTGTTAGCTTCTATGTTATTAATTAAGAAATACCATGTTTTAGATGTGACATTTTAGAAAGATAACAACGTCCTTAGTTATTCATGAAAAAAAGTAAGATTCTTTTATTAACTGTTCATAAATCTAGTACAACTAGATTAATTAGAGAATAAGTTCTCAGAACCTGTTAACCTTCTAATACACTAGCTCTTTGATGCAATGGGAGAGTTTCTAAACCCCCCTATTTCTCACTTATATGGATGAAGTTTACAATTTAATTTTTGACAAATCTGAATAAAGTATTCCTTTAATCAAGTAATCAAGCTTTATTTATTTAATAATTTATGAAGAGTTAGGTATATGCAAGAAAGTAAATAGGAAACCCATTATTCATTTTGGTCCATTATGTTGGTTATGTCCAACACAACAAGAATAATGTCGCAATGATTAAATTATACATTAGTATTGTAAGCAATTTTCAAAGTAGTCTATGATGAGATTATTAGACAATTGAAAATCATATGCTAAAATATGAAATAAGGGCCAATGATTATGTTTCAATTTACAAAAGTGTGGATAAGTCAAAAGGTTAGATAATATTTTGTTATGTTTTATAGTGGGAGGAAGCCTCTCCCATTGTTGGAATGGTGTAATTTTAGATCCTATGCATCCCTAAGTCTTCCTGTTCTAAGGAACTCATCACAGAACAAACCTTTCTCAAGACTGGCAACAACCAATTTCTTAATCTATGACAACCTTGACAAAAAAATGACCCCTGCAAGAGTTCTTAGTAATTCATCTGATCTCCGAATCCAAAAAGGTCAATTTCTATGTCTCGGCCTCGTCCTTACCTTTAAATCTTCAGGTTTGAGAAGAGAATTTTGAAATCTTGAACCTCTATGAAATTTCAAATCTCCCCCAAGAGGTCAAAAAGCCACTTTGTCACATTTTGCTCATATGGAGCCAAAATATTCTCTAAACCTCTAAATCAAGATCAGTCAGTGTCCATCTCTCCAAAATCGCGATGCCTTCAAAAAACTATCTAATGAGCACGAACTTTCACAAAACTTATCTGCTAAGATTCCCTCAAATACTTAAAAAAGTGTAACAAATCAGGTTTAAATATTAGGTGCTCAACCGACTCATAGGAGTTCATCTAAAATCAGAAATTCAATTAGTCAGTGGCCATCCCACTATAAATTTAGAGCCTCAGGACTATCAGATTCACACTAAATTATAGAAGCCATGTGATCTAAGCCGTCATTTATGCTCAAGCCAAGAAAAAACACTTTTCGTCTGTATTTGGCATGCAAAATGCCCTTAAAAGTTCTCCTAGACTTGGAATGCAGCAAAGTCAGGCCCATTTTCTTAGTTTCACCCCTGTCCTTAAAAGTTCATTTCATAAACTCCTAATTTAGAGAATGTCTGATAGTTCAATTTCACCAGTCTTCAGGCAGCTATAAAAACTTAATCCCTTCGAGTGACCCTGCTTCAAAAACCTCTTGGTAACTGCCCAGGAGCCCGACATCCAATTTGTCAGTTCCTGTAGCCCTGAAACTCCTTAAGACTCAAACCCCCTAAATATGGCTCATGATGGCATTTTACAAGAAAACCAACAACATTTCCAGGCCAATATTGTCTAGTTGCTCAAAAAAGGTTTTTTGACCCAGTTTTTTGCTCAGGCATCGTAATCTTACATAATCAGAGGCTGTGACTCACTTGGACTCGGGATCATCTATTACTTGACAATTTTTGGATCAATTTTACCATCTTGCCCTTGTAAGTACATATGAGAATTTTTTAGGCCAAAAAAGCCTGATTTCACCCCCTTAGCCTTATCGTAATTTGGTTTTAATTGGTCTTGTGCAACTAGAACATCTGTAACCTCTAAAAATGACACTGACTGGGCCAATTTTTCAGCTTAAAAGCTCACGGGCTGTGACGGTAGAAAGAGGGTTTGAAAACCCTAAAAAGCAAGAAATATCATTAATAAGACTTTTCAACTTATCTCATTAATGAAATTTAATGCATTCACACCTTAAGATATAAAATGACAGCCCTTAGATTGGAATCTTCCAATGTGCACCCTCACCCCTCTCCTTTATATCAATTTGTTGAATTTCAAATCCCTAGAGAGCCCCTCACATCCCCCCATTTGGCATCTTGTTGCCCTCCCCTTGAAATTTGCAACAAACTACATGCCATCAAATGGCATCTCCCACACCCCTTTAGCCACCTCATCTATCCAAGTGAGTTAGCTCACTAAAATCCCAGCCCTCCACATCAGTTCTTAGGATTAATCCTAGCCCCTCATCCAGCCACATCACCAAACACAAAATGCTTGAACCCCATCCACCCATTTTGGCTTAATCTTAGCCCTACATTTAACACCACCTAAAGCTAATCCCCACCTTCCATCCTAAGAAAACCCTAGCCACAAACCCATTCAAATTGGGGCTATAAATAGCCTAAATTTTGTCGAGCCCTAGGTTGGTAACCAAAAACCCTAAAAATTCCAAGAGAAAGTAGAAGAAGAAGAAAAGGAAAGAAGAGGATTTTGCTAAACCTAAGCCACTTGGACCCAAGGTAAGCCTAAACCTATACTTGTTTCATTTTCCCCCTGTTCTTATAGTCAATTGATAAGCTGTTATGCTATCCAAATCATGTTAATTTATTGTTTCAATTTGGGTTACATAGTAGAGGCTCAACAACCTCTACTTGCTTTAATTTTTGAACAATCTTTAGTGTTAATGTTTTTGTAAATTTTTCACACACCTGCTTAAGATCAAATTTTAGTATGTTACTATAGACATGCATGCTAGCTAGCAGATTAAATTTCATGATTTTATGAGCTGTGGAAGGCCTCGAGATGGCCCCCCAAATAGACCCCAAAATTTGAGGCTTTTTGAGACCTAATTCAGTTGAATATTTGTGATTTTTTGTTTGAATTTTGCATGCATGATCTGAGGCCCAATTTTTTGTATATTGTTCTTATATATGCTGCATATGTTCATGCATAATTTTGTATTTTTCTTAAAACCTTAAGGGCTTCAAAATTGAGAAATCCATCTACTAGATTTTCCCTCAGTAACTAATGCTTGAATTTTATGGAATTAAAATTCAGGCATTGAACAAATAGGTGTCAAGAAAAAGATCAGGCATTGAGATCTAGGACCCACCCTAGGAAGCCCTAACCTTCTCTAAACCTGTTTCATGGCTTTAGTAACCTCTAGAATTTAATCATGTGCGTGTGCACCTCTGTGGGCGCTTATTTTCTTCCCAATGCTTGAATTTAATTTTAGACGTTGGGAAAAAAATTCAAGCGTTGGAGTGAATTTTATGTATTAAGTCTGGGTTAAAAATCATGTTTTTCAAAATTGGTTAAGTGTGTGTGTACCTTAGGTGTAGTGCAAAGACCCTAGAGAAACCTTAGCCCTCTAGGCCCCACCTTTGTGGCCTAAAAACCTAAGTTGGTTGCTGATTCCAACACCTAATGCCTAAATTTCCCCAAAATAAAATCCAGGTGTTGAACATTCAGGCATCAGACAAAAAATAGGCATTAAGCCTGTAACAGATGACTAAGTGGCCTACTTTGGGAGATCATATCTCCACATGAGCAGAAACCATGACTGTAATACCCCACATCATGACACACATATGTTGTACACATGTCACATTTAGAATGTTAACACATGTAACATAAGTTCAGTATACCCATAGAACTACTTAAATACACATATGTTGATCTGAACATTGGCATAACTTTAGAAAGGTACCAAATTTGTGAGTGAAATTTATACCTTTGGATAAACACGGAAGTTTAGAGTCCTACGCAACAAACTGCAAGCAAAATAGACACCAAATGAAAAAGTTAAATAGAATTTACTAAATAAAGAAAAAAAAGGGTCAAGGACATGACAATTTCTAAAGTTGTCCGAAATGGATGACACAACTTCATAAGTCAATATCTATCAATCCCCCAGGAATTACCTTACAAATAATATATGCTTGGAAAGATCTATGAGTCTACTTTCTAATGAGATAAACAGTGAGTGAATTAAAGTTTCCTAGAAGAAGTTATGACAAATTTTCCAAAAAGTGTTTATGTCATCTGGTATGGCGTGAATCAGTAGATTTTGAGGTAATTTTAAAAATATTCGAATAAAAATTTAGAATGAATTAGATAATAAGCTATATATGCTTGGAAAGCTCTTGAAGTCTAGTTTCCAACAAAACAAGGGTAAGTGAATCTGAGTTTTGTAGAAAAAGTTATGACCATTTTCCCACCGGGTGTTTGTGTTGGAAAAATTTGGACAGGATGACGTCATCAAAGTAGAAAATTTCGTACAACCACGATTTTTACAAAAATTTAAGGACTTTTTCACTAGAGACCTACCTAAACACGAAATTAAGGATTTGAGTGTTATTTAGGCCTATAAAAACATAGAGATTCATAAGAAAGATGATCTTTTGAAGAACTTTGTAAATTTGAGGATTTTGAAGAAAAAACAAGAGAGAAAGCTAGGTTTTGCAAGAGATTTTAGGATTTTTGAAAAAAAACTTGAAGCTTTGATTTAGTTTCGTTTTCAGACCAAAAGGTAAATAAACTAGAACACTTCTACATCATTTTGATTATTCTTCGGTTCTTAGAATCGTTCTTATTCAGTTTTTCTATGATTCATGATGCTTTTGTTTTGATTTGGTTATTAGAAAAGGGTTTTTGTAAAAAAAAAATTATTTTTCAAATTATTTGAATGTTTTACATCTTTTTATATCGTTTTAAGTTCTTAGATTTGTTTGTTTACAAGTTTTGCAATGAACCATGATTGTTTTGATTTATATAGGTTCTTTTACATGTTTTCTTAAAGAGAAAAATTATGTTTTCAAGAAAGTTCATGTTTTATATTTTGATTTTGATTCAATTAGGTTCTTAGATGATTTTAATCTCTTTTTATAAGAGAAAAAAATTGTTCTACTAAGTTTTTAAATTGTTTAGAAAGAATCTCATGTTTTTAAAAAGAGTTTTCAAAGAAATTTTAGTAAACATATTTTTAAAGAATGTTTTAAAGAATTTTGATATGCCAATCCATAGAGCTATGTTCTTAGGTGGGTTAGATTCTTATTTTATGTTTTGATTCAAAGATATGCATTGTTTAAAAATTAGTAAAGATTGTTATTTTGTTCTGCTTTGATATTTGTTAGTATATGTTTTGATGAAAATATTTCTTTAGCTATGACATGAGACCCCTTTGCCAGCATAGAGACAACTTTGATGGAGCCCCTCATCAGGTTTACATAGATGCGATTAAGTACTTTCTTTGTCGGGTCACATTAATTGACGATGTCTGTTTGATGCTTGCCACTAGGGGTGAGATAGTGGTATCCTACCATCAGATTGTAGATGTGTTTGTTCTGCTTTGTTGCCGTTATCTAGCTCACAGCACGTGTAGGGGATTTCTGTTATATGATTCAGTTATCTGTTATCTAGCTTGCAGCACATGTGGGGGATTCATATATTTGTTTCAGTAGGTCTCATATATGTATATATGTTTAAGTGATTTGTTTTGTTTTGTTACATGTTATCTAGCTCATAGTACGTATGGGGGATTTCTGGTATACGATTCAGTTATCTATTATCTAGCTCACAGCATGTGTAGGGGATTCAAATATTTGTTTCGATAGATCTTATATATGTATATATGTTTCAATGATTTGTTCCATTCAGTTCAATTTTAGATATTTTTTCAGTTCCGTTCAGTATTTTAGTTCTGACTATGTTTTTGTTCAGTTGTACATCTTGATTTCCATTTTGTTTTGCTATTTGTTCTGTCTTAGATTAGAGACATTTTTTTTATATTAAAGAAATTATTTTTAAAGCATGCTTCGTTATGTTTTGATTATAAAAAATATCCGTGCTCACTGACCCAATTGTTTTAGCATGTTAAGTAGTGTTCCTGTTTATTTGCAAAGTCAGTCATGCTTACAGAGTTGACACCATTGTTTTCAGATGATAAGGATGATAGGGTAGATGAGTAGCCTAGATTCCAAGAAGAATAGCGATAATGGAGATTTGATTTAGTTATTTTTAGACATCATGTTATTATTTCAGTATTTGTTTAGAGACTTATTTTGATTCAGTTTAGTTCAGTTATTTTAGTTTTATTTGAAGAT